>PGFW01005041.1:19911-31079 GCA_003123925.1 Haematobia irritans
TCTAAAAAATTATGTTCAAACGTTTTCTATAGAAAAATTTTGTCAAAATTTCATTTTATAAAAAATATATGGACATTTTAAATTTTTTTTTTTCTATAGAAATTTTGTAAAATTTGTATTTTCTATAGAATATTTCAGCGATATTTCTTTGGAATTGTTTTAAAATTTTTATTTTCTATAGAAAATTTTGTAAAAAAAAAAAATTTAGCAAAATTTTGCTATGTTTTTTTTTTTTATATGAAATTTTATTTGCCTATAGAATTTTTCAAAATTTTAATTTTCTATGGAAAATTTTATTTTTTTATAAAAATGTTTTCAAATTTTCTTTATAAAAATAAATTGCAGTTTCTTTAACAATTGTATCGAATTTTTTTCATAGAAAATTTTGTCAAAATTTTATTTCTTATTAAGAAATTTTGATCAAATCTTTATCGTCTTATAGAAATTTAATCAATTTTATTTTCTATAGAAATCTTGTCACATATTCTTGTTTCTTAGGGATTTTTTTTCAAAAATTTTTATTTTTTCTATAGAAAATGTTAGGAATTTTTTTTTTAGAATTGTTTTATCTAGAAAATTTTACAGAAAAAATTTTACCGCTAGTTAAACTAACGCCTAAATTCAACTTCATTCTTTTATTGAAAAAAATTACTCTGCTAGAAGATTAAATTTTATTATTTTTTTTCTGAAATTTCCATAACTTAATGATAATTTATTTTTCTTAAGTAATGCCTTCAAAATATTTTATGAACTAAATGTGGGCTTGATAAAAAAAAAAAAAATAGTTCAATGACCGTACCATAAGTTCAATATGAACTAAAGCAAAAGAGATTTCGTAGCGACTTCACGCGAAATAGTTAAGAATGAACTACTGTATGGTTAAAATGGTCAATGAATTTTTGGCGCCAAAGATTTTCTCTCTTTACTTGCTAAGTTAATTTTTTCTTCTATGAAAGGATGTAATTTCGTGAACTGCAGTTAAAAAGTACAAAAGGGCATTAAATTTTCAACATGTGGAGTAAAATTTAGTTCAATTTTCGTGCGTGGTGGTTCATTCTTCCTATAAAACAGTTCACTTTTTTTCGGTGTATGTTCTAAAAAAATTTTGTCTTTAGAACTTTTGTCAAAAATTTTATTTTCTACGAAGAATTTTTGTGAAAATTTTATTTTTTAAAGAAATTTGGGTAGCACTTTTATTTTCTATAGAATTTTTATAAAAATTTTATTTTCTGTCGAATATTTTGCCAACATTTTGTTCAGGAATTTTTTCAAAATTATATTTTCTAAGAAAATGTTGTTAAAATTTAATGTTGTCTAAATTTTATTTTCTATGGATTTTTGTTAACTTATTTTCTATAGACATTTTACGAAATTTTATTTTCTATACACCCTCAAAAAAATCGCTTCTCTAACATATGCCCCAAACACATTTTGCTTCAAGCATATATATTTTCAGGATTGGTCCAAACAAAATATTGTTTGTATTGTTCTAAGATATTATGTTTTACCTTAGGCATATTCTGATAGAAAAAAATTTAATGATATTTTCTGTTGGTTACTTCCATTCTTTTACATGCAGCATACTGTCTTTCTAAACATATATATGTTTATAGGCTATTTCTAAATTAATATATATTTGCATCCAAGCATACTATATTTACAAACATTTTATGTCGCCAAAAACATAATATGTTCTAACATATTAACTAAAATATGTCCCAAAAATGTTATGCTAATTTATGAACATTATATGCTTGCACTTAAAAATATTGTGTTAAAAAATTTGAGTTCCAAACATACAATTTTTACACCCAAACATATGAAAAACAGTATTTTTCGTCCGTGTAGAAATTGTGTCAAATTTTATTTTTTATAAGAATTTTTTTCAAAATGTAGTTATCTATAGAAATTAGTAGAAAGTTTGTCAAAATTGTCTTTTTTAGGAAATTTTATCAATTGTTTATATTTCTAGAAATTTTGCAAACTTTTATTTTGCATTACAATTTTGAACAAACTTATATTATCTATAAAAAATATTGTCAAAATTTTAGTTTTCTATAAAATTTTTGTCAAAACAATTTTTTTTAGAATTTTATTTTTCTGTAGAAATTTTTAAAAAAATTTCGGTTTAAAAAATTAAAAAATAATTTATAAAAATTTTATCAAAATTTTGTCATTTACAAAAAATGTTATAAACTTTTTTCTGTATGGAATTTAATTTTTTCTTTTGATTGAAATTTTACCAAATTTTATTTTTAGAATTTTTGTAAAATTTTATTGTTTAAAAGATTTTTCACAAAGTTTTGTTATCTATATTAAAAACTTCGTCAAAATCTTATTTTTATAGCAATTTGTGTCAATTTTTTGTTTAGAAAAATTTGTCAAAATTTAATTTTTCTATAGAATGTTTTGTCAAAGTTGTATTTTCCATGAAAATTTTGTCATGGTTAGGGTTCGATTAGGTTTAGGTATTTATCAGTAACAGTCCGATATTTTCATACCACGGTGCTGAACTTCTCTCTTATCACTGAGTACTGATCGAATCTATGTTAAGCTCAATGACAAGGGACCTCTTTTTGATAATGCGCAGTCCGAACGGATCTCGCGCCCGTTCCAACATTGCTTGTGAAACCATTTAGAGAAGCTTTGAAAACACTGCAGAAATGTTACCAGCATTACTGAGGTGGGATAATCCACCGCCGTGAAAAAGCCTTTTTTTGGTGTTTGGTCGAAACTGGGTTTCAACCACGGCCCTGTATGCCTAAAGCTGGGCATGCTAACTATGTACCACGGTTCAATAGTTTATTTTCTATAGTAGAACTTTGTTCAAAAATTTATTATGTACGAAAATCTTTGTCAAACTTTTATTGTCTAATAAAAGAAATTTATGCAATTTAAAAAAAAACACAGTGTATAACGACCGTTAAGTTCAGGCCAGGCCGAATCTTTATGTACCTTCCACCATGACGATTGGTAGAAACTTCTACGGAAAGACTGTCATCCACAATCGAATTACTTGGGTTGTGGTATCCTTAAAATACTTCTCGTGTATATATAGCGCAAAAAATAACTTTAGGTACAGGTAAGTCTTACAATAATAATTACGAATCGACATGGACTTTTGCACCGTACCGTAAAGAGAGCCAGAATTGAAATATGGGGCCGCTATATATGGGGGCCTATATAGATTGATGAACTTGATATGCGACAATTTTTTGTGGATTTGGAATGATTTATCTGAGGGATATATATATAATACCTAGACTCGATAGTGGACCTAGTTATTAGCATGAGTGTTTTTAACGACAATATATATTAGCACATGCTACCAAAATTTAACTCAGCGTCGGAGTGAAATTTGCTCTATCCACAGAGGGGCTCCAAAACCACATCTCAGCGGATCGCGTTTATATGGGGCCTATTATATGATTATGGATGATATGCGACGATTTTGCATGGTGTCTAAATATCATATACGATGCACGCACGTACAAATTCAAGCAGATGGATGAATTTTGCTTCTCCAAAGCACGGAGGTGAACTGGGCGGATCGGTTTTATATCGGAGCTATATATATATATTATGGGCTGATAGGAACAAACTCCTGTATTGGTTGTTGGATACATATACTAACATCACGTACCAAATTTTGAACCGAATGGGAAAGATTTGTGCTCTCTCAAGGGGTTCTGAGAGGTACAAATCTGGGGATCGGTTTATATTGGGCCTATAATAATTATGGACCGATTACCGACCAATTCTTTACGATGCGGGAGTTTTGAGGCCATATATTTAACAACACCATGTACCAAATTTCAAAACTGAATCAGATGAATTTTGGTCTTCCAAGAGGCTCGGAGCGTCAAATCTGGTTCATCGGTTTTCATATAGGGGGGATATATAATTATGCGAACGATGTGGAACCAATTTATTGCATGGTTGTTAGAGACCATATTTACTAACACCATGTACCAAATTTCAGCCGGATCGGCAATGAAATTTGCTTCTCTTAAAAGCGCCTCGCAAAGCCAAATCGGGGGCGATCGGTTTATTATGCGGGGGCTATATAACTAATTATGGACCGATGTGGATCCCAATTTTTGCATGGTTGCTTAGAACACCATATACTAACACCATGTACAAATTTCAAGCCTGATTCGGACTAAAATTTGCTTCTCTTAAAGGCCTTCGCCAAGGGCCAAATCCGGGGATCGCGTTTATTATGCGGCGGCCTATATATAATTATGCGACCGAATGCTTGAAACCAATTTTTAGCATGGTTTGTTAAAGACGCATATATTAACACCTATGTACCAAATTTCAGCCGGATCGGATTGAAATTCTGCCTCTCTTAGAGCTCGCAAACTAAATTTGGGGCGTCCGTTTATATGGGGGCTATTTACGCTAAAAGTGGACCGATATGGCCCATCCTTTTCAATACCATCGAACCTACATCCAATAAACAACTATTTTGTGCCAATTTCAATGTCGATAGCTTCGTTTCAGTTCGCGCAAGTTAAGAACGTGATTTCGACAGTACGGAACGGACATGCTCAAGATCGGATCTCAGAATTTCACCACGACCAGAATATATATCTACTTTATGGGGCTCTATAGGAGCAATATTTCGACGCGGCTGTGTTACAAACGGAAATTAGACAAAGCTAATATACCCCCCATTCCTATTGGTGTGTGGGTATAAAAATTCTTTAGAATGATCTTAAAATTTTATATTTTCTATAGAAATGTCACAATTATTATTTTCTATAAAAATTTATCAATATCTTTATTTTACTCGCTGTTAAAACATTATCTTCTATAAAAAATTTTATCAAATTTTTATTTTTAATAAGAATTTTTTCAAAAATGCTCTTATCTATATTTTTTTTAAATAGGATTTTTCTTATAGGATAATTTGTCAACTTTTTTGCTTTCTCATTCGAAAATGTCAGTCAACATTTTATTATTCTATAGAAATTTTACTCAAAAAAAATTTATTACTCTAATAAAAAATTTTTAATCAAAATTATTTTTCTTATAAAAAATTTTGTACAAAATTTCTAGTTTCAATAGAAAAGTCAAAATTTTTCTCTTTTCTATAAAAATGTTATCATCATTTTATTTCCTAAAACATTTTTATCCATTAGAATTTTAGCTTTTTCCTAGAAATTGCTGTCCAATTTTTGTTTTTCTTTAAGTAATTATGAAAAATGTTCGTCAACATTTTATTTTCTATAGAAATTTTCTAAAAAAAATTATAGCTTTTTTTTTTTATTTCTTTATTTATTTAAACCATAAAATCAAAATTTCAATTTTTATAAGAAATTTTGTCAAATTTTTTATTTTTTATTCAGAAAATTTGTCAAACTTTTTTTTTGTAAGAATTTTTGTTAAAAATTTTTTATTTATTTCAAAATATTTTTTCTGAAAAAATATTTTTTATCTTTGGACGCATATTCTATATACCATTTTGTAATTTTTTTTAAAGATAAATTTTTTTTTCAAAACCAATTTCCTTTATAGAAATTTTGCACAGCTCCTTTATGAACTACAGTGCATTTGACCTCTGTCAAATTTTTATTAGTTTTTTGGGTGCCTTGGAAAAATAACATTTTTTTCTTTGCCACCTTAATATAGCTGCACATTGCAGTAGTGAAATTGAATAATCTAGGTCGATATTTGTTTTTTCATCCTTCTTTTTGTTTGGATTGAAGTTTTCCTTCGCCGTTTTATTTTTTCTGTATTTCTCCAGGCACATGGGATGGCTTTCTAAAATCAACCTACCACAGAAAAAATAAATTAGAATAAATGCAGTTTTGATAATAAAATAACAAAAAAAAAACGAATGAAACTGAAATGCCAACAAAAATAATGGACGCTAGAAGAACGAGCCCAAAGCCAAAGTGTTTTTGAACAAGCTTTTCAACCTTAAATCGAGATGTGACATTTGTTTGCTAAATGGCCACATTTTAAGGAAATTTCTTGGGACTTATTTTCAAAGTTTTATTATATGGCGTAAGACTGATGCATTTTATGATGATGATTAACATTTGTCAATGAAATTAATGTTCACATGCCTAAAAGGAGCATTGGCACGCGAGAGAGAGAGAGAGAGGAGAGAGAGCAGAGAGAGAGAGAATGAGTTAAAATAAACACAAAAAAAATCTAATATAAATATTGGAAAACTTATAAACAAATATTATATTTAGTAACCTCTCTCTGTTCTTATACTAATAGGCACCTTTCCTCTAATGGATCCTTTATCCCATTTGATAGAGCCTTTAAATTAAACTTAAAATTTGTTCTCTAATTTTTTTTTTTTCAAAAACTTGTATTTTCCATAGGAAAATTTTGATCAATTTCTCTTTTTATAGAAATTTCTAGCTCAAAATTAAATTTTGTTCTTGTTAGCTTAAGCCTTATACTTGTACTTTAGTTCATATATGTTTTTTTTTAACAATATTGCCAACTATTTTGTTCTCTTGGCCAAGCAAAGAACTGCTAAAACGTAGTAGCAAAAAACATTCAATTTTATAGTAAAAAAAAATTGCATAAATATTAGGTATTAAACAAAATTTTTTCAAAATTTTGTTGTTTATAGAAATTTTCGTCAAACTTATATTTTTTAGCATTTTTTTTTTCAAAATTTTATGTTTATGCGAACAATTTTGTCAAAATTTATATTTTTTAATAAAGAAAACGTTAACTTAAGCCAGTCTGCTTAATGTTTTTGGAACAGAACAATCTGTGTTGGTTTAAAAAAAAAGAAAATAATATGAGAAGATTCAGTGGTTAAGAACTAGAAGCTGCCATATTGTAATAGCGTACTTTTAGTTAAACTGTTTGGTATCACAATGGACTGAATGGAGTCTAAGTGAGCGCCTGAAACTAATCGGGCCTGCCATTTTTACCTAACCTGACCTAATAAGCAAAAATTAGACCTTTATTTATCATGTCAATATTTCCAGTTCTGTAGACCATTTTTTTTAAAATTGTCTTTATAATACTTTTTTCGACTTATTGCTACATTTAAAGGAAAATCAAAAGGAATTTTGGTTTTTGTTGGTTGGTCTCTATTTAAAACCTCTTTTTTCGCCTGTAAGGCACGCCATATGGCCAACAATAATTTTTTGCCATATAAAAAATTTTGATTTTTTTTAGAATTAACCTCCTTTTCGTCTCTTAGGTCGCATATTTAATGAGATATGGCCAAAATAAGCTTTTTTCATATTAAAACTCTCAGATTTTTTGAGGATTTTCATCGAAATCTGTAACTTTTTTGGGATGCAGATATGTATTATGGAGCCACCGTGGCAGCAATTGAGTTAGCATTGCCCCACCTTGCATACACATGGTCGTGCGGTTTCAGCATTCCTGCTTCGACCGAACACCAAATAGCTTTTCAGCGGCTTGGATATCCCACCTCAATAATGCTGGTGACATTTCTGAGGGTTATCAACCCTTCTCTAAGTGGTTTCAAGTTGCAATTTTGGAACGCCGTTCGGACTCCGGACTTAACATGGAATCGTGGCAGCACTCAGTGATAAGAGAGAAGTTCACCAATGTGGTCATCACCATAGACTGAATAGTATACAGTGAGGCCTGAATATATCGAGCTATCGAGCGAACCTAAACCTAAAACCTATATTCAACAATTAAGTTTTTTATATAAAAAAATAGATTTTTGGAGGATTTTCTAATCGTGCAAGGCGGCTGTCTTCTGACCAACATTTTCTAATAAAAATAAATTTGACAAAATTTTCTATAGAAATAAATTTTGACAAAATTTTCTAAATACAAATAAAATGTGACAAAATTTTTCTATACAAACTAAAAATTAGAAAATTCTATAGAATAAATGTTGACAAAATTTCTTATAAATTAGAAAATTCATAGATAAATTTTGACCAAAATTTTAATAGAAATAAAAGTTTTGAACAAAATTTCTTCATAATCAAATTTACAACAACTTTAATCTAAAAAGATTTTCAACATTCATTTATAATCTTTGACAATTGTTATAGAAAATAAAATTTTGCACAAGAAACTTTCTATAGAAAATAAAAATTTTTGACAAAATACATATTACTATAGAAACTAAAATTTGACTAAATTTCTATAGAAATAAAATTTTGACTAAATTTTCAATAGATAAAATATCTAGTACATAGACATTTTCGAACACAATTTTTATACAGTAGACCAGTAGAAAAAAATTGTCAAAATTTGTTACTAGATAATTGACAATTATAAAATAAATTTGTACAAAATTCTTCATAAAATACTAAAATTTAGACAAAATTTTCTTCAGTAAATAAAACTTTCTGACCAAATTAATGTTCTACAGAAAAAATGTTAGAGAAAATTATTTCTAATTAGAAATTAAATTAATTGAGAAAAATTTTTATAAAAAAATTGCATCCGCCCCCTAACACCCAAATTTCCTCGTTTGAACTAATTTTTAGAAAAAATTATATAGAAACTAAAATGTTGACAAAATGTTGTATATAAAATAAAATGTTAACAAGATTTTCTATAGAAATAGAATTTTAAATTTTAAATTCTTTCATAAAATTTAATATTTTAACAAAGTATTTTGTTATCTCGTTTCACAGTTCCTTCGATGAGCCAGGGGCAAAACAGTAGCCAAATGGTAAAAAAAAACTTGGCATGTGTTCTGCAATGGCCTAGAACACTATGTTCACTATATCATATATAACTCGATTTTCACGTGCCTCTATTTTTCACCAGCTCACGCTCTCTCTCTCTCTCTCTCTCTCGTACTGTAGCACTTTCTTCTTTTCTCTAGAAGGGTATGTGTGAATAAGCCTAAAAGTATGCAATGTATTATCATTTAATTTATGCCTAAACTATATAATCCTTGTTATTCGCATTTGGCTCTTTTATTCTACAACTACAGCTGGACTCGAAATGTATGTGTGTAGATGAAATACATTTGAGTGTTTATTGCTTTTGTATCTGTATATTTGGCTTGGGCATTGCCGGTAGTTCTATTTGCCCAACAACGCCTGAAACTAGGCTATATTTGTATTTGCTATGCTTTCAAGTGAGCGAGAGACAGAAGCAAAACGCAAAAACAAAACAAAAAAAACACCAACACAACACTAAACAGAAACAGAAACAATGCCATTGCAGTTTCATTTTATGCGCTTCGCTTGAGAAGAATATAAGCTAAGCTAATCTTTGTTATTTGTAAAGTCTATAGTGTTTTTCGTGTAGCCAGCGTATGTATGAGTGAGTTTAAGTTTCTCCACTTTGCTCTATGAAATTGCCTTGAGATATTCATTTCCATATATCTTATTATGGTGTTAGTTATTCCTAAAAGTATGCTATAATTGCCTATTTACATTTTCAAAAGGCAATATGGGGTTTCTACACTTCTACACCTTCTTCTTCCTCTTCTTCTTTATGGCTTCGATGTGAATTTAAAAAGGAAAATAGCAATTATTTAAGAAATTTAAGAGGAAAAGAAATTCGATGACTTTGTGTTTCCTTTGGCGAATTCAACGTTAATTTCTTCATGTATATGCTAATTAGTTTATCATTTGGAATGGTTAGAGTTTCTAGGGATTTTATTCGAATCAGAAAGAGCAAAAGGATAAATGATTATTAAGTGGCAATACCGAAAAAGTTTATACAAGTGGTTGTATTTCATTGAATAGTAGCAAATAAGGCATAACCACATAATTATTAATATATTTTAAGGCCTTTAATAAACTGAAGAAACCCTTTTCTATATTTTTTGGATTAGAAAATAACACGGTTCATTAAGTTTCTTTTTATCTCAATAGAAAAATGAAAGTGAACATTGCGACATAATTGATATTATAAACTGAAAGGAATTGATAAATTTCTGCTTCAGTGAAGAGGAAATTTATATAAGTAGGGATACAAAGAGTATCATTTGGGCTCTGAACCCATTGTTAAAGAAACAAAATATTTCTTAATATTAAACAAGTTTATACGGCCGTAAGTTCGGCCAGACCGAAGCTTATGTACCCTCCACGATGGATTGCGTAGAAACTTATTCTAAAGACTGTCATCGACAATCGGTAACACTGGCCGATGGCAAGGTATCTCAAAACCTCCTAACACTGTCTTCTAAATTTGTAAGTTAGTTCATTCGTGGTATATATTAAACTAAAAAATGGCCAATTAAATACGTATATAATTCAATTTGACAAAAATTTCTATTGAAATAAAATTTTGATAAAATTTTCTATAGAAATAAAATATAGAAAAAAATTTTCTATAGAAATACAATTTTTACAAAATTTTCTATAAAAATTTTGGAAAAATTTTCTTAATATGAAATAACATTTTGACAAAATTCTCATAAAATAAAATTTTGACATTTTTTCTAATAAAATAGCAATTTTGACAAAATTTTCTATAGAAATAAAAATTTTGAAACATTTTCTATAGAATAAAATTTTTGACAAAATTTTCTATAGAAATAAAATTTTGACAAAATTTTCTATAGAAATAAAATTTGCAAAAAATTTTCTATAGAAATAAAATTTTGACAAAATTTTCTATAGAAATAAAATTTTGACAAAATTTTCTATAGAAATAAAATTTTGGACAAAATTTTCTATAGAAATAAAATTTTGACAAAATTTTCTATAGAAATAAAATTTGACAAAATTTTCTATAGAAATAAAATTTTGACAAAATTTTCTATAGAAATACAATTTTGACAAATTTTCTATAGAAATAAAATTTGACAAAATTTTCTATAGAAATAAAATTTTGACAAAATTTTCTATAGAAATAAAATTTTGACAAAATTTTCTATAGAAATAAATTTTGACAAATTTTCATATAAAATACAAATTTTGCAAAAATATTCTATAGAAATAAAAATTTTGACAAAATTTTCTATAGAATAAGTAAATTTTTGACAAATTTCTTATAGAAATAAAATTTTGAACAAAATTTCTATATGAAATAAAATTTTGACAAAATTTTCTATAGAAATAAAATTTTGACAAAATTTTCTATAGAAATAAAATTTTGACAAAATTATCTATAGAAATAAAATTTTGACACATTTTTCTATAGAAATACAATTTTGACAAAAATTTTTCTATAGAAATAAAATTTTGAAAAATTCTATAGAAATAAAATTTTTGACAAAATTATCC
>PGFW01005047.1:23362-34097 GCA_003123925.1 Haematobia irritans
ACTGCTAAGGTCTCACAAAAACTATTTCATTATGTTGAATATCACAATACTGGTGTGAATGTTCTTGGTATAATGGCTTAATAGAAATTCGCTATAATACCCATCTCTATATATTTCTACCAGAAATTCATATAATCACATAAAAGATGTCGAATCCCCACCCTCCCCAAATTACCCCTATTTGCATTCCCTACTTTAGTGTAACAGAACATCAAAATAATCGCGAATATGAATTCACATGATGTAAATCGAAAACAAAATTCATTTTATGGTCTGCAATGTACAAAAACTAAAAACAACTCAAATAAAAACGCCTTTTATGCAAACTAAGATAAAATAAAATAAAAAAAAAAATCAGAAAGAGGAAATGATTATAAGCGATTACAATAAAACAAATGGACCAAATGGGTAATGGAGACAGTTGTATCAAACAGTCGTTACAAAACTATTCCCTGTATGAATAGCCAAATTATGATGCCACCACCACTATCCAATTTAGCCAAATTCAAAGTATCAAATTGGTCCAGCCACAGAGTCACTCATTTGATAAATGGGCTAATAAATTAGGGAAATATGCTGGAGAAAAGTGACAACAATGGGGCCGGAGAGATGCTAATGAAAGTACTAATAATGGATTCAGCGCGTGCCAATCTTAATAGTTCCAAGTACGTTGTAATCACGATACTATGGTGATGGCTTTGGTACTAAGGAAATTATCATTTAGGTGATGATGCCACCGCTATCACCACCATCACGGTCAACACATTCGATAAATAAGATTTCATAGAGAAGGGAGAACTGGGGGAAAACTATATCCATTTTATGGCTAAACAAACCACAAACATTGCTGTTTTTCTTCTTCGCGAGAATCCCATCATGCGGATGGAAACAATTGAATTCTTAGAGTATGAGTTTATGCACGAATTGCCATGATATTCCAATTTTGTTTACATTTCTTATCAATTTTGTTTACAATACTCCTCTTTTCCACTCTGCCCTACTCTAGTTTTGACCGTCTTTGTCTGGAGTAGAAGAGCAAAATTTAGTCGATTACGTGAAATCAACAGTCGAAGCTGTTGCAGCAGCAACAAATGAGGATTTCTAAAAGGCACACTGGGAAATATTTGACGTTGAATTGTTTTTGAAAAATCCCAATATTAATGTCAGGAAACAAAATTGAATTTCGGCCAGGCTATGATGGGTTAAAATGAAGAACTAGGATGAAAACAGAAGTGGAGTTACAGGACGCAAGGCCCATAGTGTCTACATGTGCTGAATTGGATAACATTACCTCTTTGTCCTTCTACGAAGATGTAAAATTACTGTTTGCCTTAAAATAATACGGATAGGGGAGGTAATGCAACTCTGCCTCGCTAATCTAATACGCCGCAGAGCAGACTTACTTGTAGAAATGATCAGAACGCCGGTGACAAAAAACATTGGGCCGCGTTTATCTCTCACGCCTATGATTCGTTTTGACTGGAAACGAGCCAACCATTTTTCGGTGATCCGCTAGAACGGGGGAATTTGTCTAAGACCTCAAACAACAGGTCTCACTCGGGTTTGTTAGATTATTTCAATTTAATTTCTACAGACAGGAGAATATTTGTCAGACATTGTTATATTCTATAGAGATAATTATGTCAAATTGTATTTCTGATAGAAAATTTTGTCGAATAGCATCCGCTATGTTCTGCGTAGAAACCTTGTCATAAATCCTTTATTTTCTAAAGAAAATTTGTCAAAATTTATTTCTAATGAAATTTTGTAAAAATTTTATGTTCTATAGAAAAGTTTTGTCTAAAAATTGTAGATTTCTAATAGAAATATTTTTCAAAAATGTGTTTTTCTGTAGAAAATTTCGTCAAAAATGTGTAGGTATTCTGATTAGAAAATTTCTCGCTCACACAATTTCTCCTCCTCCCTCAGAATAGGAAAATTTTGTAAAATTTATTTATTTCTATTTTCAGAAAATTTTGTCCCAAACTCTGCTATTTTGTCTGGTAGAAAATCTCTGTCAAAAGTTGAGTAATTTCTGTAGAAAATTTTGTCAGGAAGATTTTATGTTGCTAAAGAAAATTTTGCGATTAGCAGACACAATCTTTCAGTGAGGTCTGTAGGAAAATTTTTTGTCACTAATACGCTTGTAATTTTCTCGATAGAAATTATTGTTCAGTAATTTATGTGTACGCTGAAAATATAGAAGAGGAGATATTGGTGAGTAAATTTATGAGGTATGTCTATTATGGAGGGGACAGTAAGGGAAGAGAAGAGATGCAGTTGGGTCAGAAAGATTCATAAGTATTTATAAGAGGATGTTGTTGAGTGATTTTTATATGTATCAGCGTATGGGAAAGGATTATTTTATCGTACATAGATTATAATTTTATAAGATTTTTTTTGACAGAGGAGAGTGGTGTATGATTTCATTAAACAGTTTGTGGTCATAGGCAGTGTTTATTTAGTCTAGTAGAAAACGTTTGTGCAAAGTTTTTGTGGTGAAAATTCTTCTTATTTCCTAGAAGAAATGTTTTAGTGTCAAATTTTTATTTCTAGAGAAAATTTTGTAAAAACGTAAATTAATGTTCTTATATGGGAAATTAATGTCCCCCCCCCCATTTTTTTCTAGAGATTGATTTTGTCAACATTTTGGATTTCTACAGAAAGATTTTGTTCAAAATTTTCCGTACTTTTCAGTAGGAAACTTGTGAAGTATACCTCTTCAATGGTAGAGGAATTATTTAAACAAAACCATCAAAAAATCACAATTTATTTGGTAGGTAAGGTCAGGCTAGGATTAGTGTGGCAGACCTATGGTATCAGGCTCAGCTTAAACTATTCAGCCAGTTGTGATAGCCACAATTGGTGAACTTCACTTACTTAATACTGAGTGCTGCCCCGGATCATGTTTAAGCTCAATGAGACAACGGACTACCTTTTTATATGGCCGAGTCGAACGCGTTCCACATTGCAGTAAATACCACGTTATAGACACGTATGTTCAGGATTTTTCGAGAGAGATCGCCCCGCCAAAATTTTTGAAATTATTCCCTAAAAAATCCCCAACTAAAATATTTTTCCCCATATAAAAAGTCCAGTAAACGAAGTTCTATAATTATTGTATGTAAATTTTATTGCGTGAAAGAATCGAAAAATAATTCATCATATTCCGAATTCTTTATATAAATTTGACCCATGCGAGTGTTTTTTTTTAGAAAGGTTATACAATCCACATATGTTCTGAGTTTTAACGAATTCGCAATAACCGCAAAATTTTGGATTGTCAAAACCCTTCTGACCCGCGAGTTTCATAGCAATAAGTATTTCCAAAAATTCTCGTATGAGGTAAGAACGTTTGTATTGAAAACATTTAGATTAAAATTAGGTTATTCGCATTTAAATTTATATTCTCTGGTTATGAGCTCCGCTAGGAACAACGAAATTACAAACATAGTAGGAAAGTCTAAAGTCGGGCGGGCCGACTTATAATTATACGCCCTGCAACCGAACTTTGTAGAGTTAATTCGATACCTCATATCACATCTTTCAAATGTGTTGGGGCTATATAAGAAGGTTTGTCAATACAGACATTACGATTATCACATCGATTTGGACAGAATTTGTAGATCTTTCTACAAAATCTATAGATCTCATAAATTTAAGATGACTAGGGTGTAACACAATGTTAGTAAAAAAATATGGGAAACATTTAATTCTGAAGCAAATTTTAAGGAAACTTAAATGTCGCAAAGTTTATTTATGATTTATCGCTCGATATATACTGTATTTAAGAAGTTTACAGAAATTAGAGAGTAAATTTTTTTCAAACTTTTGACAAGGCCAGTGCGATTTGTACGAAGGACAGATGTTGCGTATTTTTGACCAATGTTTTGTCGGAAATCAGAAAAACAATATATATCGGGAGCTATATCTAAAATCTGAACCGATGCTCAAACCTAAATTGTGGCACGCCGATAGCAACAGATGCTAAATTCTGACTCGCCTGTGCAAATTGTTCAAATAAATCGAGCAAAATAATTAGCCTCTGTGGTCATATAGTGTAAAATCGGAGCGAAAAACTTATATATGGGACTATATCTAAATCTGACGTCGATTTCAATCAACCGCCATAAATTTGACACGCATAGACTACGAATGCTTATTGTACTCCTGTTGCAAAATTTCATTTAAATCGAGTAAAAGATCTGCCTCTGTGGTCATATGATTGAAAGTCGGCGAAAGCTATTATATAACGAATAGCTATATCTCTAAATCGGAAGCCGATTTCCAACGATAAATTGACACGCATAGCTATATAATGCTAATTCCTTGACTTCCTGTGCAAAATTTCAATTAAATCGGAGCAAAAATTGGCCTCTGTGGACAAGAGGAGTGTAAATCGGGCGAAAGCTATATATGGGACTATATCTAAAATCTGAACCGATTTGGATGATATTTGCAAAGATTTTTTGAGACTACATAAAATATGTCGTATGTACGGAATTTGAGGAAGATCGGTTATATACACCCAATTATGACCACGAATGGTGAGGAAAATATATGACTGGAGCTATATTACATCTCGTGTAACGATTTTTTCCAAAACCAATAGGGGATCGTTCTTTGAGCCGAAACAGGACCCCATAGCCAAATTTTAGGAGCAATCGACTAAAACTGGCGAGTGTACTCTTGCAGCAACGGCAAATACATCAACAGACAGACAGACAGACGGACAAGATTCAGACAGACAGACGGGACTATCGCTAAATCGACTCAAATTTAATTCTAAGTACGGAAATCGGTTATCACTAAACGATGGGTCCTCATACTTTTCCTTCTTGGCGTTACATACAAATGCACAAACTTATTATACCCTGTACCACAGTAGTTGGTGATAGGGGTATATAAAATTCAGGTACTTTAAAATAAGACCCGTGGTAAGACCGGACAGATACATAATGGAGAGTTAGGCTTTCTTCAATATGTTTAACATATGTAAATATGAGCAGCGATGGAAATAGAAACGCGCGTTTGCCATGACCCTTATTAATACCCTCACCATAGAAGTGGGTATATTAAACTTTGTCATTACCGTCTTGTTAACACATCGAATTTGCTCTAAGATCCCCATCAAAGTAATATATATTCTGGGGTCGTGGTGAAATTACCTGAGTCGTATCTGAGCATGTCCGTCCGTCGTGCTGTTTGAGATTAACGCTAACTTCCGAACGAAGTTAGCGTAGATTATTTCGGATGGTAATTGCAAATGGCCATATCCGGTCCACTTTTTACGTATAAGCCACCATTATAAACGGATCCCCAAATTTGGCTTGCGATTGCTCTAAAGATATAGCAAATTTTATGCCGATCCGTCTGAAATTTTGATTACAATGGTGTTAGTAGTACGTAGTCTCTTAACACCATGCAAAAATTGGTCCATATCGGTCCACCTTTTTCGTAAAGCCCCCATGTAAAACGGCCCCAAATTTGCCTGGCGATCGCGTCTAAAGAGAAGCCAATTTTCATGCCGATCCGGCGGAATTTGTACAATGGAGTGTTAAGTAAATGATGGTCCTAACAACCATGCAAAAATTGGTCAATATTCGGTCCATAATTACATATAGCCCCCATATAAACCCGACCCGCCCGATTATGGCTTGCGGAGGCCTCTAAGAAGAACCCAAATTTATCATCCGACTCCGGCTGATATTTGGGTTCACACTGGTGTTAGTATTAATGTTCGTCAACGAGACCAATCCAAAAATTGGTTCCACATTGTCCGATGCTTATAGTTCTAGCCCATAGTGAACCGATTCCCGCCGATTGGGTTGTGGAGCCTGCTAAGAGAAGCCAAATTTCATCCGATTCGGCCTTGTAAATTTGTACATGGTTATTTGGTATATGTTCGTCTAAATGACCATCGCAAAAATTGGTCCCATCAGTCCATAATCTATATATACCCCCATTATAAACCTCGAATCCCGATCTTGGCTTGCGGAGCCTCTATAGAAACTGAAAATTTCATCGCGATCCGGCTGAAATTTGGTCATGGTGTTGGTATATGTTCTTCTTAAAGAATGACATGAGCAAAATTGGTCCATATTTTTCGTCTCTATTATATTATTATATAATCTCCTCTATATTTTATTAATCGATTCCCGATATGTTGTCCTCTCGATGTTTCCTCTTGTGATAATTGCTTAATAATTCATTTCCGATATTCTTGTATAATTGATACAATGGTGTTCAAGAATGATGGTTCTTTAACTTAAACACGTGCAAGAATTGGTCGCATCAATCGTCCATAATTATATATAGCTCCCCATATAAACCGTTCCCACAGATTTGAATTCTCCGGGAGCCTTTGAAGGAGCAAAATGTCATGCCGATCCGGCGGTTGGAAATTTGAAGCGTGTGTTTGTAACTATGGCCGCGTAATATCCATAGCCAAAATTGTGTCCATAAGGTCTATACGTTATTATACCGATCCCAATCACAACATTTGGTCCATTATCGTTCATATTCATCGTTGCCGACTCGAGCCAAAAAAATGAATCCTACCAAACATTTTAATTTATGGAAAACTTTGTCAAATATTATTTCTATAGATTTTGTCAAAATTTTAATTTCTATAGAAAATTTTTTTTTTCCAAATTTTATATCTATATGAAATTATTTTCCAAATTTTACCTTCTTATAGAAAATTGTTTTCAAAATTTTACCGGTTTCTTAGAAACTTAAACTAATTATATTACGTATTTCAATCGGGCCTTTTTTAGTTTAATATATACTAGACGTATGGACTTACCTTGTAATCTTAGAAGACGGTGTTTAGGAATTTTAAGATACCTCTTGCCATTCGCAAGTGTACCTGCAACCCAAGTAATTCGAATTGTGGGTGACAGTCTATCAGTAGAGAGGTCTTCTAACGCACATCCTGTGTGGGGGTACATATAAGCTTCGGCCTGGCCGAAACTTACCGTCGTATATCTGATTTATCTTACGCTTTCTGACATTTCTATAAGCAAGATTGATACTATTTGATGAAGGGTGGAAATGCTGCCCCAAAAAATTTCGCAATGACGAACGTTTATCGCCTGGCCAATAAACCCGCCAGTTCCCCAAAGTGGAAAAAAATTATCCCAACCACAGAGAAAGAAAATCCCAAGTTTTGGGCGAAATCCGCCTAAGTCTGACAACACTGCTTAGGAAGCTTTTGAACTCCTCAGAAATTGGCACCGTAGCATATTACTTGATGGTGGGATAATCCACCGCTGAATAAACTTTTGGGTTGTTCGGGTCCGAAGCAGTAATCGAACCCACGACCGTTGTGGTATGCAGGCGCGGGTAATGCTAACCACTTGACACCACGGTGTTCCCATATTTTGTTAGAATTCTACCGAACCGTGTTTTACAATTTACGTCAAAAATTCGATTAACCACAAAAGAGAAACGATTCTGAAAAGGGATGACAGATGTGATCAATATCCACGCATTTTAGTGTGTGCGCGATGCGCATAATTTTTCCTATACCGATAGGCGAATACTATTTACGTGCATTTTAATTGGGAACGGCCATTGCCGGCCCGAATAACCGCTGAAGGCTTTAGTTGCGTGTCGCCGAATTGAAATCAACTTTAGGATTCTTGTTTTTGCACGAAAATAGGGATTAGTATTGCCATCGCTTAAGCAAAATATTTAAAGCTCACCATTAGGCATTGTTGTTTCCTGGCCCCGTGGATTGTTTTTTTTAAGTAACTCAGCAGAATACAGGACACCTTTCAAACAGCCTATTGTCGCTCCACGACGATATTTTATGGGAAAATACTCTAAAGACAGTATTGAAGCCCTGGGCAGGAGCAAAACATTTCAGATCATATGACTATTCCAGCAGGACTCAGCACGGAGCCAAGAGATACGGCTTTAAAAAGCCAAAGGCCACAAAATCTTTTTTTTATAACAATTATCAAGAGTATCGATATCTCAAATACGCCGGTGATTTGGCCAACACACATCGCAGAGCCACTTGTAGTGCAGCGTGTTGGATGGCTTCGTTCGATATATAAAATTTCTTGAGCAAAGTATAATAGCATTTTTTTGCGTGTTTGGTTGAGTGTTTGTTAAAGGTACGTTTTCGGACTATTTATAAATTTAAAAAAGAACCTTCTTTTGGACCTAGACAAAGGTCGACTATATCGACTCTTGACAAAATTTATCGACTCGCCTTACTGGAACTTTTACTGTTTTTGCCTCTCTCTTCGAACATTTGTTAAAAAATAGCCACCCTCTAGAGCCTGAAGAAAATGTAATAATCTCCAGAAACGAAATCTTTGAATTAACAACCGAAATTCCCCATTATTTTCAAATGAATTTAAGAGCTTTTAAAGGAAAAAAATTTGAGTGAAAAAGAATACTTACTTTGTCTAAAGCTTTGTTTCTCAGAAAAGAAAACTCTCCTTTCAATGTAAAATTTCAAGCACATTGGAGAACTTCATATAATTTTCCATTAAGTCGGGCTAAAGTGGAAGCTTGAGGTACCCCATTTTCTCCATTTCTTAAGCCTCTACGTTCCCAGCAAATTTCAAGTAAATCAGTTTATACAAAGAAACAATATTTCCCCGACTTAGACAAATGAATTATGGCAAACCATCCGAATTGATGACAACGCGACACTACGACTGTTCTAACTCTTTTTTTATTTGCTTTCAAAGAAATTTTTATCGGTAAGAAATAATTTGCTTGTCTAACTTTCGTTCCTCAAAAAAGAGTTTTTTCTCTTTTGTCAGTTCTTTCTTCAATATAATGTTTCCACTTAAGTCGGCTAAAGTGCGAGCTTGAGGTACCCCATTTTCTCCATTTCTTAAGCCTCTACGTTCCCAGCAAATTTCAAGTAAATCAGTTTATACAAAGAAACAATATTTTCCTCCCGATCTTAGACAAATGAAATTTGCAAACCAATCCGAATTGATGACAAGCGACACTACGACTGTCTCAACTCTTTTTTTATTTGCTTTCAAAGAAATTTTTTTATCTGTTAAAGAATAATTTGCTTGTCTAGACTTTCGTTCCTCAAAAAAGAGTTTTTCTCTTTTTGTCGTTCCTCTTTCAGTGTAGGTCTTTGACATTCAAGGCTTTGATGATTCCATGTTAACTTCCTTGATGGCTTAACGGGAAATTTCTTGCGTATTTGAATATGCTTGTTAAATCTGTGATAGGGAATTTTTCTCAATTTTGTGTCAAAGAAATATATTTTTTAATTAAAAAAACAGTTTCACGTCAGACGGCGGTAATACGTTATCACACGAAAGCCTACAACGACGCCTGCTTCAATGTTAAAAAATCGGGCCATAAGCGACGACTTATAAAACAATTTTTTTTACAAATTTTATGATATGAAAATTAATAAAAATATTCTTTTCATCTTTTTGTTTTTCATGTAACAACTAGGTTGCAAAATTATGTTCATAAGTAGTTGTAAGGGTCTCACAAAACTATTTTTTTGTTGAATTTCCACAATACTGGTGTGAATATGTTCTTGTATATGCTTAATAGAAATTCGCTTATAATACCCATCTCTATATATTTCTACCAGAAATTCATAAATCACATAAAAGATGTCGAATCCCCACCTCCCCAATACCCCTATTTGCATCCTACTTTAGTGTACACAGAACATCAAAAATAATCGCGGAATATGAATTCACATGATGTAAAATCGAAAACAAAATTCATTTATGGTCTCTCGCAATGTACAAAACTAAAAACAACTCAATAAAAACGCTTTATGTCAAACTAAGATAAAATAAATAAAAAAAAATCAGGGAAAATGGATTATAGCGATTACAATAAAACGTGGGTAATGGAGACAGTTTTATCAAACAGTCGTTACAAAACTAATTTCCCTGTATGAATAGCACATTATGATGCCACCACCACTATCCATTTAGCCAAATTACAAGTATCAAATTGGTCAGCCACAGAGTCACTCATTTGATAAAGTGGCTAATAAATTAGGGAAATATGCTGGAGGGAAAGTGACAACAATGGGCCGGAGAGATGCTAATTGAAAGTACTAATAATGGATCAGCGCGTGCCAATCTAATAGTTCCCAAGTACGTTGTTATTCAGGTGATGGCTTTGTACTAAGGAAATTATCATTTAGGTGATGAGTGCCACCGCTATCACCACCTCACGCGGTACAAATTCGATAAAATAAGATTTCATAGAGAAGGGAGAACTGGGGGAAAACGTATATCCATTTTATGGGCTAAACAAACCACAAACATTGCTGTTTTTCTTCTTCGCGAGAATCCCATCATGCGGATGGAAAAACTTGAATTCTTAGAGTATGAGTTTTATGCACGAATTGCCATGATATTCCAATTTGTTTACATTTCTTATCAATTTTGTTTCAATACTCCTCTTTTCAACTCTGCCCTACTCTAGTTTTGACCGCTCTTTGTCTGGAGTAGAAGAGCAAAAATTTAGTCGATTACGTGAAATCAACAGTCGAAGCTGTTGCACAGCAGCACAAATGAGGATTTCTAAAAGGCACACTGGGAAATATTTGACGTTGAATTGTTTTTGAAAAATCCCAATATTAATGTCAGGAAACAAAATTGAATTTCGGCCAGGCTATGATGGGTTAAAATGAAGAACTAGGATGAAAACAGAAGTGGAGTTACAGGACGCAAGGCCCATAGTGTCTACATGTGCTGAATTGGATAAATAGGCC
>PGFW01005055.1:3452-17703 GCA_003123925.1 Haematobia irritans
CGAAATGGTGTCGTTAGCAATTTCAGGTGTGGGAGTTGAGTGTGTTTCGGTGTTTGTGTTGACGTTAAAGAGAGCCTGCCAGTCATTGATTGGATTCTCGCCTCTGAGGAATGATTCGTGGGTTGTGGTCGTGGACAGGAGGGTTATGGCTCGCTCCACACCCTTTATAGTGCGTGTGTTGGAATATTCATTTTGAAGAGATAATTAGCTGTAGGGTGAAAGCGAGTTGGTGGAAAACCCACCGTTATTTACCATGAAGTCTTCAACTTTGCTCGGTGTTCATTATATGTCTTGCTCATTGGCCTTCTGATTTTCACTGGTAGGATATTGCTCTTCGTTCGTGCTCACAGCATCTCTTCTACGTGGGTCCCCCTGGTGACGCCCCCAACGTTTGTGGTATTCTCGCGTGCATTCGATGGTTCGTGACCTGATTATTAAGCCGGGGGAGGGAAGAGAAAGCTTTCCTAGTTAGGTGACGCGAAGACAAAACCATTCTGGGCATTGGGGTTGTTTTTTAGCGAAAGGAAAGGAATGGTATTGTATATCTCTACGTAGTGTGTTGGTGTGGAATGTGTTGAGTTGTTTTGTGTCATTTTGTCTTCTGTTTCGGTGTGTCTGTGTCTGCTCAACTGTACGCTTTGAAATTTTGAAATGCGGTCTTTGCATGATAATCGATTCTCAACTGCGCCGAATCGCAACATTTGCTGTAACAACTGAAGACCATGCAAAAATCGCAAGGATAGATGACGCCGATGATGACAGTAACGATGATTACAAAATTTTGATTCGAGACTACCAACAGAGAAAGAGAGGAGAAGACATTTCGGAAAAACACAACCGGAAAAGGAATGAAAAAGGAATGCGGAAGAGAGAGAGCGAGAGAGAGAAAGTACGAGTCTGGGAGAGCAAGAGAAAGTGGAAGCATTTTTATATGGCAACGAGTAAGAATGTGTGTGGGTGTGTGTCTGTTTTAAACCGCCTGCGCGTTTCATTGTGCAATCATTTGAAAATGAAATGGTGAAAAGTCCCTTGTCGGGATTGTGTCTTTCGTTCGTGATACACGATGACCAGCGAGTGGATTATGGTTTTCATCTTCTGGGGTTTGACTGTAAGTGTGTGGTGTGTGTGCTGTCGTGGTTGAAGTGTACAATTTCTTTATTGAGGTACACTCACCCACTCAGCAGTGGGTCCTTAGCACACAAACACTCACGCATATCTCAATTTGTGTCGCATGATAAGATGACGGATGGCAATGCTGATGAAGTATGGCTACGTTGATATGGCGAGCATCACAATCATGAGGGTTATGTAGAGATGAGTTTCCGGTAGCCTTTCTGACCGCTATCTGCTATAATTTCAAAAGGTTCCGTGCACATCGAGCCTTTAAAGTAGGGGATAATAATATACAGCACTAGCAATTCCCAGGTGTCTTAAAATGAACAATATTAGATACTGCGTTTCATATGCTGTCTGCGTTTATTTGTAATTCTCCATAGATTTGATAGATAAATGTTGAAGGCAGTTTCAGTTCCTTGAGAATTGTGGCGCATTGTGGTCGTTGGGCATTAAGCTAATCTCAGTATCTCATTGATTCGGACGCATCTGTTTGATGGGTCATGGGATTCAGATGAGACGTGGACAATTCCGTCCGCACACCCCTTACCTTTTTTAATTCGTACATTTAGAGCAAGAAAAGACGTTCCTTCATTTGAGTTATGTGCGTGTACAAAGAGTTTCTCGTTGCTTGTTACTTATTTCACCAGCTCGTCACCACAATAAAATCAAATTTGTTGAATGTCCTAGCTGGTATACAGAGTGACTACCACAGTAACTGTGTCTATCACAAATAACTCCCTCATATTTGCTGAAATGGGTGTTTTGTCTCTATATTTTACAGCACCAGATATGAGGTTCCTCCAGTTAGTAATTTGTATACACAGTTTTCGTATAACAGTAAATATTTTCAACGCTATCTGGTTATGAAAAGCTACTATAATGTTAGTATGTAAATCCATACAAACGGAAAGAAGACAAATGCTACAAAGGAAACAAACAGCTGACAAGAAATATGTGGTCGTCAATTGCCTGAAAGGTGTAATGTATTGTCGCTTAAAGTGCGACAAAAAAATTTCTCGGATATGATGGTCAAAAAATCAGATCAAGATCATAAGTCTTTGTTTCCCTAAGATGATTGACTGATTCGATCTTTCAACGACGTTTTTTAACCCTCCACCATAGGATGGTGGACGTTGTGTAACACATCGAATTATGTTGCACTTTAGATGCGGAGTAAGTATATATAAAGGTATATTTTGGTCGTGGTAAATTCTGACTCGATCTGAGCGATGTCCATCCATACGGTATGTTTAGAATCTAAGCTATGTCTTGAAACTTGGGCAGTCAAGTTAGTTGTGTTTTTGATTGATGTCTGTCGGAAGGGTATTGCAATGTGGAATTCGGTACACACTATGCAAAAAGTGAATGTTGCCATAATCGGTCCATAATTAGTATAACGCTCCATAAAAAAACCGATCCGCATATTTCGATTCCGGGCAACTTCCTAGAGGTTCGGGATCCGTTTGAAACTGTGGTAAGTGATTGTAAGCCTCATGGCTGCGTTACCACCATGCAAAAATTATCGGCGTACAGCTGCATAATAAGTTATATAGGCCTGGTATTATAAACCGATCCTCAGGAATGTAACTGTCTTCAGCCTCCCCGTAAATAAGGGCTAACGAGTTAATAAACAATATTCAAGTTTTGTCGCAAAAACATGTTAAATCCATATCTAGAACAATTCGAAATGTTTTAAATGATTCAGGTCAAAAGACGTTTTAGATAAGCGGTATAATTGCATTTAAAAATTATAAATTTATTTATTTGGGAAAATATCATCAACATGTTGTATACCCACCTACCATAGATAGTGGAGAGGGCGTAGTAATGAAGTTTGTCATTCCGTTGCTGGTTAACACATCAAATATCGGATTCTGCGCCGACCTATATGAGCGTATTTATATATTGCTTGATTCAGGGAGAAATCTAGAGACGATATATCGTATCCGTCTGTCTGTGCGGGCTGTCTGTCTGTCACCGCCAGTCAGTCTTCAGATCAATTCGTGCTGAAAGTTTTGCGACAAACTGCGTTCTTCTTGTCGGTGCCCAGGCAGGGTCAAGTCTCTGGGGAAGAGAGTGGTTCGGCGGTATATCCCGCGGGCGTTCCAGCACGGGTGCTGGTTCTGAGTATAGATCCCCAGTGAGTAAACGACCCGACCCGAGTTGAGTTCTTGGGTGGTAAAAAACCGCAGTTTTTGTATGTCCAACCTGTTTGCGCCTGAAATTTGATTAGGGCGCTGAGATGTATGGTTTGGAGGGATCGGGGGGCCGATCAAAGTGCGGTGGAAAATGTGTGGGGAGTATCGTCGCGAGTCGTTTTGGATTTATAGCCCCCATATGTAGACGATCGTGCGCGGATTGTACTGTCTTGGGTGTTCGTGAGAGATCCGTAGTTTTTATCATATTTGCCCTAAAGAAATCTGAGGGGGGTCGGAAGGTTCATAAAGAAGGTGTGCCCAGAGATGGTAGTGTTACCGGGGGTGTGGCGGGTAGCGGCCGCGATAGGCGTCGCAGGCCGATCTCCCCGATGGTTGTATTTCTGGGTTCGTGTGCCGTGGTAGTAGAATCGCGTAGAGGTGTTGGGTTGACTCGCCATGTGGGCCGTGGAGAATTGACGGCTGATAGTGTGGCGGGTGAGCAGGCTGTTGCTAACCATGAAGAGAGTGTGTGCGAAGAGACAGTGGGGTGATAGTCGTCCGATGGGTGGGTTTGGGGGTATGAGCCCGATTCGTAGAGCCGATCTCGCCGAGATGGTTGCAGGCGTTCTTGGATGATTATAGAAACCGTGAGTTGTTGTCCAGATTTGCTCAGGAATTGGAAACATCAAGAGTGACATTTTAACTCCGAATAGAAAAGGGTGGGCCGAAGGGGCCGCGCGGCGCGCGGCCCGGCGGTAAGGTGGTAGGCGATGGCGAAGTAGCCGGCGGCGCGCGCGCGCCGGAGGTTTTGAGCTAGTGAGCGTGCCTGGCGCCAGTGTATAGAGGCACTCTCGCCGGATTTGTTTTCTTGGCTTCTGGATCCGTGTGCCAGTTGTGTTATTGTGCACGACGTTTGGTGCGGTCTGAGAAAGATCCCGCCGCGAGTGCCGGTGTGCCGGGGAAAACGTAGTATCCCGGTGTCCGGGGCATGTTTTAGCGTATAGCCCGCCTTAGATCAGATCGTCTCAAGTCTGGCGGTGTGCGTAGAAACCGCGGCGTGATTTTTGACCGTTGTTGCCTGAAATGTGTATTTTTAGACTCACGCTAAAGACGCTGTATCGATTTGAGTTTTTATATTCCATGATGGTGAAGCTTCATAAAGCGATTTCAGCTCTTGATTGTATAGAAGGGCGCAAATGAAGATTGCTTGAAGCCGTGGCGGGAATGGGTAAAAGTTTCCATATTTAACTGCTGGAATCATTGTTATGATAGGGGATGGGGATGAAAATCTACAGAATTTTTAGGATTTCCAATCAACGAGTTATTTCTCTTTTCTTGGCACTTACAAAGAGAGGTCGGGTTTAGATGATTGCTATAAGACAACCAAACCAAACATGTTTCTTATATCTTAGAATTTATCTCTGCGGCGAAGGTGCGGGGCGTGAAACGGCTCTGCTTGGGAGACTATATCTGTCAGTCAAAGCCTCCCTGAAGATTTTAAGGAAAGTAGTAACATTTGAGTTGTGATGGGGTGGGTATTAAGATTCGGCCGCCGACCTTACGTACTGTATATACTATGTTTTTTAATTCCACAGATTTATAATAAAGACACTAAAGCTGTACGAATTTAAGACTGATGTTTAGAGAGAATAGAAGGACGTATATTTAGGGCGTGGGGGGCAAAATTTTTCTGTGGGGTCTAAGCCGCCCGCTAACCCAGAGGCCTTCTACGCCTGATGGGCGCCGGCAGGCCGGGGTGCGGGCGACGCGCAGACCGGCGCAGCGGGCCCCCGGTGAGCTACCTGCCGCGGGCGTGGGCTGCGCGCCGGCGGCGGCGCGGTGTAGCGCAGCGCGGGCGTAAGTTTATCGGTCGTGTTCATGGTATAATGTGAATTAATAAAAACAAGTATATACAGTAGTAAGTTCGGCGGCCGATTAGAATCACACGCATCACTTCAACATTAGGTTCTCTTTGAATTCAGGAATTGTGAGGTTTCAGTACGGTGAGAATAATTAATACATTTGTTTTGTGTAGTTCAGATGGGTGTCGTCAGTGGCCGCGGGGAGAGTGGGTGGGGCTGTGCAAAATTGAGGAATGAAGGTCATATCTGGATGCACACTAATGTCACGTAATATTCCCTCACACCATCATCGTACATACGTATGACATTCATTAAAAGATAGTCAAATGATGGATAGACGAACTAACCAACAGATGGGGATGCAAACGCCTTTGTCAATGAGTCAAAGGTTCAAGAATCTTCAGCAGTTTTAAGTTGAGGATGATATCTGCTTCTCGATAATTGAAGTGTTTGCAGCGAATACAAGTGCGAAGTGTTTGGCTCTTTGGTAATTTGCTGCAAAGACGACTGGCAAGCTATGTATACGGCTGACTATTCGACCGAACAACCGACAAATGATGATACGATATATATGCCAGGAGGCCATCAAGTTAATAGGAAATATTTCATAAAATATTCCACTTAAAACGTGTGCGCCAGTGTTGCCAGGTGATTTTGGAATCTTTCCCCCCAAATCAAAAGAAGAAACCTCCAAATTGTTCCAGATGTTTTTCAAAGATGGGCTTCCCAAATTTGTAAAAAATAATACTATAGTAATGCACTTCAAAAAATCAATTAAAAATATATATAATAGCACAATAGGTATATCAATTTAAAAATCAGATAGGACAAAATAATTCAATGAATAAATGTTTTAATTCACATTAATTCTAATCGGTTAATAAATCAAAAAAATCAACAAAAGTAAAATTCAGTTTATACATTCAAAGTTTAAATGTTTTCCATTCCCAGTGAATGATTTGTTGGAAGTTAAAATTTTAATCGTTTCACTTGTAAGTGTAAGGAATTTAAGGAATAATGCAGGGAATATTTCACTCTTAAAATGGTATATTTTTAACCATGTCGAATATCAGAAATGTCCTTTCAATAGAATCATTTGAAAAGGGTAGCAAAAGCAATGTTCCCAATACTTCATAGATTTAAAACTTATCTTTGGGGATGTATGACATTTTCACCCAAGAGATTTATTTATGTAACCTTTGGAAACCGAAAATAAATGTAATTATTATTATTTTCCAAAAATTCGGACTTGAAAAACATAATTGTTGTGAGGCCATAGATTTAAAATTGGAATGCGAATTTTTCTTAACATAGAGACGAATTTTTGCTAAACTTTCAACAATGAGGACGTTTTGTCGTTTTGTAAAACTGTCATCCAAAAATCGAATTACTGTGGATGTGGTAACTTAGCCCATACGGATTCTTTGTTAACAATAAACTTTAATTCTTGACGGGATTTATATAGATGTCTACCATTATGAACCGATTTGAACCAATTTTCGCATGGTAATTAGAAGGCTATTAGGAACCGATATGAACCAATTTTCCGCATGGTAATTAGAAGGCCAACGAGCCCGGATCAAATTTTTTCCTCCATGTGGCTTCAGAAGTAAAATCTTGGTGCTCCGGTTATATTGGAGTTATATAAAATTAATTAAACAAATATGGACTAATTTTTTTGCATTTTTACAGTATTTAACAAAATAATTTTTTCGTGTACATTTGATGAGATGTGAATTTTTTATGTATTTTCATCTGCTGAATTCGAAAATA
The DNA here is from genome assembly GCA_003123925.1 of Haematobia irritans. Taxonomy (NCBI): domain Eukaryota; kingdom Metazoa; phylum Arthropoda; class Insecta; order Diptera; family Muscidae; genus Haematobia; species Haematobia irritans. Next base: position 10,342 of record PGFW01005055.1, read on the forward strand.
AAGGTTACATGTTTTATGGAACAGGTTTTGAGATATCCTTATATTTTTACCAAAATAATTAGCGTAAAGACAAAAATTTTGGAACCGGGCAAGCTTCTTCACAATTTGACTCACTGTACAACTTAATATTACAATAATTTACATTAGCATTACGAGGGATATACCTTTGAATTATACTTAAAGCCATAGTTGCGACCATATTCGTAATTTATTAATGCTACTTAAAAAAAAGAGATGTATAAACGCAAACATTAGTACGTCAGAATGTAAAGTAGCTTTCTAAATAATAAGTGCAATTTACTAATAAGTTTTTTTTTTTTTTGTAATGAGAAATATTTTGTTTTATCGATAAATGAACTTGAGAAGTGGATAGCAATTTCTTACTGACATATTCCTATAGTTAATAATTGTGTGGTAGAAAATTACCCAATGAAATATTTTTTAGTTCACATATAATTAAATTTAATAGGCATTTTTCGTCAAAAATGGTAGATAACATTTTCATAAAGTTTTTGGCAAATTTGAAGTTAAACGTTTCATCGTTCATAAACGGATTTCCTGGCTACGATAATTATTCTTAGAGTAAATTGATCAGTCAGATCGATGAAACTAAGCATAGTACAGAGATCTTTATCCGGCATTTGGTTGTGATTAATGTAAAGATGATGTTACTTGAGTTTCTTGTTTGGAGTGAGAAAATAGGTAAAAAATGCTTAGATGGAATAGTAAGCGAGGGCAATGTTTGTGTATAACATGAGCGTGGGTTGTTTTTATTTTTGTTCATTTAGTGGTGTCGGTCTGGTGATGTTTGTTAATTCGTGGATTGGTTATTTGTGGCGATGAGGTGATTGTTTTCAAATAAAGGCACATGTGTTTATATTGTTGTCAGGAATGGTTTTGGCTTTGGATTGTTTTGTATTGCATGCTTCTGTCTGTATACACACAATTTACAATACCTGTGTTTAGTGTTTTGTGGTATTTTTAAAGAAATGGAAAACAATCTGCAGTGGCTCACATCGTAATAGTCGGGCAAGTTAATGTATAAACAAGTTATCACTAGTTTTAGGTAATGTGATTTACTTTTTTTCAAATTTATTTCAACATTTATTAAAGGTAGTTATAGTATACAACAAAATTTAGATTGAAATATCGCTGTACTTTTGTTTGTTAACTGTACTACACAATTCGAATATTCTGTTTTACTTTCAGAAAAACTAATCGTTAGCCTTTTGGAAATCTAGGCGCATCTACATATTTAGAAGGGAACATGCTGACGTGGTTATTAATGATAAAGGAAGATAATGATTTATATAGTTTTATTTTTTCAACCTAATAAGTTGTTATTGATAGTAATTGTATGTAATGTGTTAATTATGTTAGAAACAAAACACACAAATGAAGAGGAACCAAAATTTAATTTGTCTTATTGGCATGAATTAAAAAAAAAAAATAAAAATATAGAATTCATGTTTTATAAGAAACACATATTTTCTTTTATTGTTCAAATATAAACTAAATACTGGGGGTGCATTATTAAATTTTTTGAAATGAGTTATAGCCAATTTCAGATTAATTATTTATATTGAGTGAATCAAATTGTTTGATTGATTTTTTCGCGAAATTAAGTAAAATTTTAATTGATTCAATTAAAACTGTGATTGAATTTTTATGTTAAATAAAATCAATCACGGCTTTTAATTGATTCATCACACAATTAATTGATTTACGGTGACAAAAGTCTAATTGAAACTTTTTAACTTGAGTTGAAAAATCGTGTTGGTTTTCAATCAAGAATGGGTGATTGATACTATCATTTCAGTGAGTTGAAAAATTTCAATTAAAAAATGATTTGAAGTCCGCGATTTCGTGAATTGAAATCAAAAAAAGTGTTTTTTGTGTGTAGTTGGCGTTGGCGTGGGGTTGGTGCATCTTTTATAGGCAGGTATCGGGTAACTAAAGGGAATATAAAGCATGGAATATTTTGTATTTTTCGAGACATACACAGAAAAAATATATCACTAAAATATTTCCAATTAAAAAGTTAATTGAAGTTGAATTTTTTTTCAAATTAATAAATTAATTGATAGCAATTAACTTTTTAATTCAGATGAGAAACATTAAGTTAATTAAGTCAATGATTGAAAAATTTTTAAAAATTTTAATTAAAAAATTATATTGATACAATTAACTTTTTAATCAAATTCGGAAAGACTAATTCATTAAAAAAAGTGCTGATGTTTTTTTTAATTTATTAATTAAAAATGTATTTCAAACAATCATTTTGTTAATCGCAAATAAAAACTCTAAGCCATTCAGAAAAGTAGATTAAAAATAGTTATCTTTTTTTTAAAATTATAAATAATTGAGTTTTTGCAGATCAACATCAAATTAATAATTTTTAAGTTGAATCAATGAAAAAATTAATTGAAATTTGGCTGAAAAAATCAATTAATTTTTAAATGCAAGAATTTTTATCTATGCCCCAATTAAAACTGTGATTTGATAGCTATCATTTTCCTCGTGATAAAGACATTTACAATATTAAAACATTAAGTGTGGATCAATACATTTGGTGATTGATAATCAGAAAAATTTTTTTTGTGTGGGTATATTGGTGTTTGTTTATTAAACGCTTATTAAATGAAAGTTATTAATTTTTATCCGGTAGTTTAGAAAAAAGTTATTAAGAATGATTTAGGAAAAATAGTTGGAAATTGAAAGTGTATTGAAATTTTTATTATTCCAATTGTTATATTCTCAGCGTATGAGTTTAATCATAAATTGGTAGTTTTATACCCTAAAACGCACATAAGTTTATCGGCCAAAAAATGTGGCCTACGAGAAATATGATTTAGACCCCATAATAATTATATTACCGATCGACTCAGAATCACCTCTGAGTTGATCTAGGCGCTTGGTGTCCCGGCGTCCGTCCGTCCGTGTGAACACAAATACATGGACAGACGGACGGCATCAAATTTATATTATAGCTCCCATAATATATGTATCGCCGCGTTTCGAACAAATGATGCACGTTGCGCTTTTTTAGCAAAGCGCGATCGTCTCATCAAATTTTGGGCACATAGTAACTTTTTCATCACCATTTTCATCGAAATCGGTTCAGATTTAGATATCGCTCTCCCATATATTATGTTATCGCCCGATTTGCCAAATTTGGCCGTAAAACCTTTATTATTCACCGATAGTATTCAAAGTTGGCTAAATATAAAATCTTCTAATACTCTCTTAACTGGATCGTGGGCAATTTCAGTCGAAATCGTTCAGATTTAAATATAGCTCCCATATATATTATCGCCCGATTTGGTCAAATTTTGGCCGTAAAACCCTTATTTAATCAACCGATCGTCTAAAAAAAAGTTGGCTAAATGTAATCTTCTATAGCAGCTAACTGTATGTGCAAAATTTCAGTCGAAATCGTTCAAATTTAGATATAGCTCCCAAATATATGTATCGTCCGATTTGAAAAAATTTCCCCTAATACACCTTATTTTTTACCATAGAACTGAATGAAGTACTCAAATTTTCACAAAGTGACCTTCTGTGGTATCAATCAATACCTGCAAAAATATAATACAAATTGGTTTCCATATTTAGATATAGATCGCCATATATTCATGCATTGCTGCCGATTTGTCACGTAATTGTGTCATTAATACCCTTATTTTTATTAACCTATGTTATTCAAATTTCAAATTTTGGTGTAGCTAGCTGATCTATTTAGACTTACATGTAGCTCTTAGCATTAAATGCTATTGCCTATTTGCAGAAATTGGATTTATTACCCACAACTAATTGACCTTATTTCTCTTTTTATTTTAATAATGGTACTCAATATTAGTGGCATACTAACTCTTACTAACAAAATATGAACTATAGCGTACTACTAATATTAGAACATTTCTGCTCAGATTGGTGGACAAGACACACTATTAAACATTATACCCGCCCTTTATGTTCTCCAAAACCTAGCCAATGATACTCCAAGAACCCTTATACCCCACATGCTTTATGTTTACATAATTCAGTAGGGGTGGTTTAGGGTTATGAGTATAGTGGCCCCATCCCGCGACTTTCTACTTTACTCACCTTGTTGTTTTAAATAATTAAATTTAAAAAAAAATATATTTTTTTTTATGTATATTATTATTTGTTAATTAATTTTTTGGATACCGAGTTTAATAGTTTTTTTCTTTGTTTTCAAAAGGCAATATTGAATTCAGAGCAATTCGAACAAATTTGAAAAATAGAGAGATTGAAAAGTTTTCTTTTAAAAATTGGTTTTTCTTTCAAACTAGGAATATTTACCTTTTGATCATCCAAATTACAAGGTTTTTAATACCTTTATTTAGTATTTTTCTTAATCAAATTTTTTTGGAAAACGAATGTAATTTTTTAATGTAAAAAACCGAAATATTGTAATTTCAGAATAACCCTTAAAAATTTTTGGAAAAATTTTTAGTTACTTCTTGGCTTTTGTAATTTTAATAGTGAATTGGCAAGCGATGTCCTTTGACTTTCTTTAACGGCCTGGAACAGTCATCCTTATTTTTTTGTACATTAATGTCAATCCTTCGTCATTTTGACTACGGCTCCTTTTCAAGACGCGTTATAATTTTCATCGTGAGCGAAACTTTGAATTATATTTTCTTTATTCATTTGGTTTTAATTAGTAAAAACAAAAAATTCATAAAACGTCAATTAGTAATAACTTAAATTTACAATTTGCCAATAGGCTAAAAATGCATTTTAAGATCGAAAAGAAAGTTACCGTGTCGTCCATTTTGACGAATGACGACTGTCTACCATACTCGGTCTCGCAAAGATTTTTGTCCTTATTTATAAAAATTTGGTGATTGATTCCGAGCCAAAGAAGGCGGAGAATTACAAGTAAGGATACTTTTAAGCACACAATTCTCTTTAAATTTAGGTTTTGTGTACTTGCTTGTCTAGGAAGCAAATTTAATTTTTCGCTTTCTCAGCTTTTTTTTGCTTCATATGCTATCAAAGACTCTTTAAAGAACGAGTTAACGGGCAACTTATTTTCGGCAAATTAAGAACTCGACTGTCAGTAGAAATTATGCTATGTTTTGAAGTAAAAACTTCTTTAAAATAAAGTTTTCGAAAAAAACACGTCCTAATATTTGAACAATTTTTTGCCTTTGTAAGTCAAGATGCAAAGATCAACAAGTTTAAAGAACAATTTCATTAAATTTAAAGAGAATTTGTTCTGATTATTAAAGTCAAGTTGACCTTAGCGCTATATTTCTTGTCATGTAATACCATTTTTAAGTCAAAATCACTTAAATTATAAGGACAATACGACTTCATTGAAAAGTTTATCGACTTCTGGACAGAGGAAAATAAATTTATTTTTAGAGAAATGCGTCCTTCTATGGTAAGGCAAAATTTGTAATTCGTATTTTAAAGACAATGAATCTTTTCGGTTAGAATATTTTTTTCAAGTGTAGTGGGGGGTTAACTATGAATATTTTGGTTTTTTTTAATCTCATAATTATTAATTTTTTCCATTTAGGTTTTTAGAAACCTATTTAATAATTTTATTTATTGGTAAAAAATAAATATTCAATTTTCAGAATCAACCCAATAAATTTGGACAACTTTTTAAATATTCGCCCTCAGCGTACAATTTAATAGAGAATTAATTGGTAGGTTTATATTAAAAACTTTGGCTTTTTTTTTATATTTTCTTTTAACTAGAAAATTTATTTTATTATATCCTTCACATCGATAATAACACATTTTTATGAGTTTATATAGAATATACTCATTATTTCTCTAATTGTTTCAAGTACAAATTTATGGTATTACGTTCCAAAGAAAGTTGAAATTCCTTACCACCATTTCGATAAAATGCCCCCAAATCTGGTAAGTTACTAAGCTAAAATGGATGAATTAAAAATATATTCATTACATGGGTGTTAATTTTTAACAATTTTCATTATTGTTTCAATTTTTTCCAGCAAGATATGTGAAAAAACTTAGCATACTACGAAATAAAAAAAAGGAATAAGTCAAATGTCCAAAACAGCGAATTCAAATAGAACTACTCCTGTTCGACGTGCGTCATAATTTTTTTATTCAACAAAAAACATTGTATTAAGCAACTTTCATCATAAAGTTTTTATAATAAAGTACTTTTGCTTAAAGAAAGTTTAATTTTAAATGTATGAAAAATTTTCATAATAGTAAAGACAGTTTGTTCGTTCGCTTTAATTTATTTAACTTTCTCTGTAGTGTGGAAATGATTGATTTAAAAATAGTTTGTCGTCCGAACAATTTTTAAAGAAATACTGTTAACCCAAATTTTTATTATCGGGTTCCCAAAAAATAAGCAAGGGTATATAAATTTTATGTGTGTTGTAAAAATGAATAATATACAATGTTATAGATGTAACTAAAATTTAAGAGAATTAATAACTAGACAAGTTGAAAAATCTTAAGGGCTAAATCATGGGTCAATATTACTAACTACACGTTTAGTTCATTTTGCAATGGAAATGGATTCACTGTTTTTTCATGTACTATTACATCATTTTCACGTTGATAAGCATACGAAATAAGAAAATAAACAGCAGTTTATTATAAATTTTTCTTTAATTAAAGATCAAGTAAGCACTGAAAAAACATGTGAACCCTTTTTCCATTGCAAAATGAACTAAACCTGTAGTAATAGTTGACCGATGATTTAGCCATTAAGATTTTTTTTCGACTTTGTATAGTTATAATTCTCTTAAATTTTAGTTATCTATACACATTTGTATTTAGTTCTTTTTTACAACAACATAAGATTTTATATAGCCCCCTACCAAGTTTAAAAAAGGTCAGGTATTATCTTTGGTTTTCCTGCTTATTTTGGGAACCGCGATAATAAAAGTGGTTACAGTCTCTTTAAAAATGTCGACGAACTAAACTATTTTTAAATCAATCATTCCACAGTACAGAGAAATTAATAATTAAAGAACAACAAGCCCGTTTTAGTATTATGAAAAATGTTCATGACATTAAAAATTCTACTTTCTTTAAGCCAAAAGACTTTATTATGAAAACTTGATGATAAGCAGTTCCTTAATACCAATGTTTTTTTGCGAATAAAAATTATGACGCACGGTGGAAACAAGAAAGTAGTGTTTATTTTAACTCGCTATTTGGACATTTTGAACTTTCCTTAGTTTTTTTTATTCATCGTTTTAGTATATTCACGATATCTTGTCTGAAAAAAAATGAAGGAATAATGAAAATTGTTAAGAAAATTAACATGTAATAAAATATAAAATATAATTTTTTAATAGTCTTAATTTATGCTGTAACTTACCATATTTG
>PGFW01005066.1:0-11876 GCA_003123925.1 Haematobia irritans
TCTATAGAAAATTTCTTTTTGAGTAGATTTTTTGGTTCTAGAAATTTTATTAAAAATTTTAATATTTAGTTTCAAGCTCAAATCTGCTTGAACTATTGTATTCTGGACAATTTAGGAGAGTAAGGTTGGCCTTACAAAATACGACAAAACAAATAAGGCAAAAAAATTTGCATTAACGTTTTATCCACTGGATAACTCGTACTCTAATAATTGAGAGCGAATATTCTTATCCGTATTATTAGTTGGCCGAGACGACAAAGACTATTTAAACTCTAAAGTCCTAACAATTTTTAGCCTAACAATTTTCTATAGAACATGAAAATGTTTTGTGACATTTTTATAGAAATGAATTTTGATAAAATTTTCTATAGAAATTTTTCTTGTTGGTAGGTTTTTTTGTGTAGAAAAATTCTTAAAAATTGCTCTAGATTATTTTAGGTCAAGTGCAATCTGTTGAAACTTTGTGTATCTTGGACAAATTTAGGAGAGTAGGTTGGCCCTAAAGAAATACGAAAATATTGGTTAATGTTACGTGACGGTTCGTCTGAAAGCCACACCGCCTTCTTAACATATACCCCAAACACATTCTTGCTTACAAAGCCATGTGTAGTTTCCCAGATTGCGTCCAAAACAAAATATTGTTGTATTGTTCAAACCATATTCATGTTTCAACTTAGGGCCATAACACACACTGTAGAAAAAAAAGATTTTAATGAAATTTTCTTTGTGTGGTATATATTTTTAAGGCGCCAAAGTTGGTTTACTTCATTATTTTACTTGCAGCCCCTTACTGTCTTAGGTCTCTGTTTCTAAAACCACATATGTTATAGAGCTATTTCTAAACTTGAAATATGTTTGCATCTAAGCATTCATATTACAAACACTTTATGTCGCCCACAACATAAGATGTTGCCAACATATTAACATATATGTCGTCCAAACTATGTTATGCTAGCTTAATGAACATTATATGCTTGCTACTTTAAAAATATTGCTGTTAAAAAATTTTATTCCAATAACATATAATTTTTAACCCCAAACGATCATGAAAAAATTGTATTTTTTCGTCTGTGCCAAAGCCACATTCGTGTAGCATGCTGCAGGCCTTTATCGGTCGCCTTCATTTCAACCACACAATGGTCACTCAAAATCCCCAGAACTTTCCATTCTCTGTAAATTCTGATATGGGTAAGGTCTGCGCCCTAAAAAGTTAGGACTAGTCAAAACACCAAGGAGCCGGCATTTCGCTGCAATCGTATGACACTTTGTTCGCTGCATTATAGTGAAGATGGTGACCAATTTGAAGAAATCTAAACTGCGTTCTTAAAATTAGATAACATCTACTTTAACATGATTGCCCTTTTAAGAAAATATATTACAGAAATTGAAAAAATAATTGCGTTTTATTTTTTTGCATTAAATAGCAGCCATCTCTGCTACATCGGTACTACAAGTGTATTGATTGTGTTGTAGGGCATAATCATAGCCAAACTACCTGCATTGGCCTTGCCATTTAAATCTTCAATAAACTAAGCATTTAAAACCCCAAAAATAAAGCTACCAGACAACATAAAAAGTGAAATGCCGAAAGCAAAAGCCAGAAAAAGAAAACAAAAAAATAATAAAAAAAAAAAAACAGAACACAAAAACATTTTGGATTTTTTTTAATGCGAATCCACATAGACACCTCACCTAGTCCATCATCAAATAAAGCAAACAATAGAAGAAATACCGCATACATCCAAACAATGCAATCAAAAGATTTTTTTATTATGATTTCATGGGTAACATGGATGATGTTAAGATAGATGTTGGGATGTACTGAACACCATGAATGCGTATCAATGGTATGATGGATGGATGGATTGGTTAGTACATGGGGAGTACCAACAACAAAGTAATACCTGGCTCTTCGCCATAAGCCCCAAAAGGGAGTTATTATAAAAACAAATGCAATGTTCACTTCAATTATTGATCAAATCGCGTACATCAAGTGTCTAGGACTTAGAGTTAATAGGTCTTTTCGTTCTCGGGCCAAAATAATCATACGGCACTAGAGTATTCCTCTCAAAAATATATAGAGCTACGAGTATCCAGTGGAAAAACGTTCCATTTAATCAATTTTTTTTCTGTGTCTGCGATCCCGTAACCAAACCAAACGAAAAAATTGGCCTCAAGGTACAGTTAGCTGTTAGACAAGTTAGCTGCTTTGATGAGTTGTGGTAGCCCATGTTGTCGACTCTTCTAACTCAAAAAAAAAAAAACAAATGAGTTGTGTGAATTTCGGTGCTCTGTATTAGGCGACAATTGTCTGTGGAATTGCCTTCATATCTATCAAAAATCGCAAAAAAACGGTGTAGCATTTATTGAAAATCATTTTGGTTTATAGTTGGTTTCTAAAATACTCTTGTTGTGTGTGTGTTTTGATTTTGTTTCTTTTCGGAATTCAATTTATTTTTTGCACTTCGGGTAACACTTTCAAATGCGATTTTGGTTATATGTACGCTGCAACCGTGTAGCCTTATATGTATCTAAACAATAACTTTTCTGCGTTTGTCAAGTCTGTGTATGATTTCCTTTGGCCTTTTAGTGATATCGCGCCCAAATTTAATTTTATAGCAGAAAAAATGCCAATTCATTCATTTGATCTGCAAATTTCAAATGTTTTGCATCTGCATTTAAGTGACAAAATCGAAACTATTGTGACACGTGAAGCAATTTAAATAAATTACAAACACATACATTTTTTAGTTTGCAAATAGTGTTTCTCAGGAAAGTCCTTGTAAAATGCGGAGACATTCTTATCAATTGATGACATCCTTGACATATTGTCTTGAACTGCAACGAAAACAGCATAATTTTTCGAATGTTTGATTTTTTGCCTAAAAGGACCAAATATGGACTACTTGCCGATCGATTCTTGGGTGTTCATAGACAAATATTTTCCATCTGGATGCGTACAAAGTGCTTACTAAAGACCTTCAACATCAATTCGAATTTACTTGGGGTTGTGTAACAATTTCCGATGACAAATCAATCTAAATTTCATGCTAGTCTATATGGATTATTTGTTAGATAAAAAAGGCAGCTTAAATACCTGCCCATAAGCTTATTTAGTACGTTGAAACCGGTTTACAAACACAGGAAAAAATTTTCAGCAAAATATTCCAATTAAAAATTTTAATTGAAGCTTCAAAAACTGATCTTCAATTTAAAAATTTAATTGTGATACAACAAATTCATTACCCTTCACCACTACTGTGGTACAGTATAATGAAGTTTTCGTGCACTTTTATGGTAACTGCCAAGTAAGGCAGTAATCATAGACCAACCATTTTAGTATACGGATCGTGCTTTGAATTAAATCTCTGAGTCGATTTAGCGATGTCCGTCTGTCTGCCGTCGTCTGTCTGCTCTTTCTCTTGACTGTATTTTTGTTGTGCCAAACGTATACCAGCTCGCAGTTTTAGTTCGATTGTCCTAAAATTTATAGCCGTCTTGTTTCGCCTCAAAGACGCATCGCCTATTATTTTGGAAAAAAAATAATCGGTTCAGATTTAGATATAGCTGCCATCATATTTTTGGTCACCGATCGGTCATTAATTGGCGCCAGTATATCAAACCGATACTTCGCCCTTCAAATTCCGTACACCCGAATATTTTATGAGTCATCGAAAAAACTTGCAAAATATCAGCCAAATCGGGTCAGATTTAGATATAAGCTCCCGATATATAGCTTTCGTCCCCGTATTTACACTCAATTTGCCCACAGAGGCCAATTTTTTGCTTCGATTTAGTTAAATTTTGCGATAGGGAGCTAGAATTAGCGTTGTAATTACTATGCGTGCCAAATTTTACTTTGAACACTTCAGATTTAGATATATCTCCCCATATATAGCTTCCGCAACCGATTACATTCATATGACCGACAGAGGCCAATTTTGAACTACCATTTAGTGAAATTTTGCACAGGGAAGTTAGAATTAGACATTGTTGCTATGCGGGCGCAAATTTGGTTAAAATCGGTTCAGATTAGATTAGGCTGCCCATATATATGTTTGTCGATTTCGACAAAAATGCGTCAAAATACCAACCATTTTCATTTGTAAAAATCGGCCACCTGCTTAGGTTTCGGGGAAAAAAAAAGTTGGTAAAATTTTTAAAATATGGACTCTAATTTTCCAAACTTCTAATACAGAATATCGCAGCGATAAATCATAAAATAAACTTATATTATTGCGGAAGTTTCCTAAAATTGCTTCAGATTATCATGTTTCCCATATTTACTAACATTGTTTCCACCCTAGTGCATTAAGCCGACTTAATTTTAAGTCTATAATTTGTAGAAGTCTATCAATTCCTGTTCCAGATCATAGTGATATTTAAATTATGTATTTGGGATAAACCTTTATATATAGCCTCCCAACACATTGTACCGGATGTGATTATTTGTATCGAAAATGTAGATCTCCAAAGTGGTGCAGGGTTATGAATATAGCTCGCGCCCCGCCCACTTAAGGTACTTTGCTTTACTTGTTTTTTACTTGAGCAATTAGTTTCTTATACCCGTCCACCATAGGATTGGGGTATATAACTTTGTCCAATTCCGTTTTGTAACAATCGAAATATTGCTCTATGTTAAAACGACCCATAAAGTATATATATTCCTGGGTCGTGCTGAAATTCTGCGTCGATCTAAAGCATGTCCGTCCTCCTGTCGTGAAAGCACGCTAACTTCCGAACATCAAGCAGCTATCGACTTGAAACTTGGCCACAAGTATCGCTGTTATTGATGTAGGTCAGATTGCGTATTGAAAATAGGGCATATACGGTCCACTTTCTACGGTATTAGCCCCTATATCAATTGCACCCTCAGATTTGGCTTGCTGAGCCTCTAGATAATCAATATTTCATTCCGATTCCGCCTGAAATTAGGTACATGGATTGGTAAAATATGGCTCTCCTAACAACCAGTGGCAACAAATCCATTGGTATCCACATCTCGCTGCGCGATAATTATATATAGCCCCATATAAACCGCATCGCCAGATTTGAGTGCTTGCGGAGCCTCAAAGAGAAGTCAAATTTCATCCGATCCGCGTTGAAATTATGGAACATGGTGTTCGCTATCATGTCTCTATATAATAGCCGATCTCAATTCAGACAAAAATATCCGTTCATAATTCATGGTTGCCACTCGCAGCCAAAAATAAATCTTACCAAAAATTTTATTCGTTAGAAAATTTTCTCAAACATGTTTATTGTCTAGTAGAAAATTTTTTTTAAAATTTCATTTATATAGAAAATTTGTCAAAACTATAATTTCTATAGAAAATTTGTCATAATTTTTATATTTCCCTATTAGAAAATTTTGTTAAAATTTTACATTAGTATAAATATTTTCAAATATTTATTTAATAATCATTATCATGTATTTATCATCATATACACATATTATAATATTACACAACTATATCAACATCATCATGAATAACTGATTTTATAATACATATATTAAAACCAATACTAATTTTACAATCATATATATTCTACTCTTAATTCATCATTTATAATATAATATATATATACACCAGTATATTATATCAAGATTATATAATCACAACATAATTCTCATTAAATCACATTACCAATCGTAACATTTTTAAATCATTCAACTTATACAAACACCTATACATGACAACATCCACTCAAAAATTTCATAACCAAATTCTAACATAAATATATCACTAAAGAAATATATAGTTCAAATTATAATAAAATAGCCATATACTTCACTATTATATTCAGAATATATATTCATTCTTTTTTTTTTCTTCATTACCATTCATATACAATTTAATAAATCTACAACATAAGATACTATAAAACAAAAATAATTAAAATATAAATAAATAATATATATAATAATATATATAATATAAATATATAAATACAATATATAATATTTTAAATATAATCTTCTATAGAAAATTTTTGTTAAAAGATTTATTTCTATAAAAAAATTTTGTCAAAAAAAAAATTTTTCTATAGAAAATTTTGCAAACTGAATTACTATACCGTTATGTTAATCGCGACTGTTATGTAATATATACCACATGGACTCTATTTACAATTTATGCTGACAGTGTTAGGAGGTTTAAGATACCCATTGCCATGCGCGCAAGTGTGTACCGCCAACCCAAGTAATCGATGTGGATGACAGCTCTTCAGTAGAAGTTTTCTACGCAATCCCATGAGCTGGCAGGTACATAAGCTTCGCCCTGCCCGAACTTACGGCCGCGCTATAACTTGTTTAAATAAACTTTGGTGATTGATACTCGTTTTTGTGATTGTTAGGTATTTCATATTTAACAAATAAATTGGTAATCAAACCAGTTTCTGTAAGTTGTCACACGTGTAGATTCAGAGTTGACTGTTAAAACAATAAGCATTGTATCGACTGCTTACCAGCTTAGGGCAATTTCTAGCACTAATTAGCTTTCTAAAAATAAGATTCGTGTTTGTGCATACTATGTAACAAAAACGAAATAAAAATAAGATTAAGGCACCTTTGTAAGTTATATATAAAAGAGTGATGTACAGTTGGCGCAGAAAAAAGATGATTGCAATTTGTAAGAGCAAAATTTCCCAAATGTTTTCTCCATAAGCGAGGTTACGCATAAAGGCCCAATAAATTGAGTTATCTCTCCCAGCCAGATCGTATACTAAAGGCTTGTGGTAAGTTCATTCGCCCAAACAAACATGTTTACAGTTCCAGGCGTCGTATAGATTTGTATCTGGCGTTTTCTTCAATGGCTCTATTAACATGTTCCTTGAATCTATATACTGTCCATAACAGCCTCGAAGAATAATTGTATAAATTAGATACGACCCAGTACTATTCTATACTTTATGGGCTGTTCTGTCAGACAAATATTTCGAATGTTACAAACTTGAAAGACAATTTAATATATTTCCATCCTATGGGGAGGCTATCAAAAGGGTCAAAAAAAGTCCGTCAAACTGAGAACACGAGCAGCTTGCAATCTCACAACGATAAAATACACCAGCGATTGCTTGAAACAACGCAACGCCCCAGATGTCCATGTTTCTGAAACGTAATGTGCTACAAATTTATAAAAAAATTCCGCTTCCCTGTGGACTGCGCATTGCTTTGTATGCCTGCTCCATTACGCGTTAACTTGTCGCTTTTAGCATATTGGCTTCCATCCGACGGAGAACGTCTAAAGATTATTTTTAAGATTTCTTCCTGTCAAAGCAAAATGAAACCCGCTTCAAAGAAATCGTGAATCCCGTTGAAGCGAAATCGTGACCATTCCGTTTTTGATTTTTCCTGATGAACATTTCCCATTTATTTTGTTACCGTCCGTTCACGATTTTGGAACGTAATTTGCTTCGATTGACCAGTCAGAAGCTGCCAATAAATTCAAGACAAAATCGTCAGTTTTTTCAAAAAAAAAAATTGTCATAATCGGCCACTTGTATTTTTAAAAATCGTCACAAAAACAATCGTTAATATATAATAATATTACAATAAAACATATGTTTCTTTATTTGTTTAAAACAACACAAAAATATTTATTGTTATAATTAAACAGAAATTAACAACACAAACTAATTGCATTTCAGTCAATACAAGTTATCAACGAATTAAAATTTAATGAAATTAATACTAAATAACTTTGATCGCAAAACAAATGTATCCTACCAAACATATCTGATTTTAGTCGATATCAGCCCTTGTGTCCGTCAAGTCCATGTATTTGTTCGTTCGCCCAGCAATTCCGTCCCAATTATTAACCGATTTTGCTATGAAATTGTTCAGAGCGTTTTTTGGCACCAAGGACGAACAACTATATTATTGGAACAAATCGCAATATAAATCTAGATAACAGCCCCCGTAACATATATACCGCTCTATTTCTGCAAATGGGGTCGTGAAAGCGGTGATACGGTCAAAATTATGGTCAATGTAAAAGCTGACAGTATTATTGTTTCATATTTTCCATTTAAAAAAACCTGAAGGCTGCAGTACATGTGCTGTAGGATGATTGCTCCTATTTTGATTTTGGAATTCACTCTTCATGTCAAAATGCCGTCCAAGCAAGCAAGAGTAGTCGCTATCAAAATTTTGCTCGCGCACTCGGAAAATCCGAGCTACCGCACGACAAGGCTGCAAAAATCGATAAAAGTGGCCAAATTACACCGTCTTACAAAATGTAATTTCTAAAGTCGTTCTGTGAACGTTTTGTCGACAGCCCAGGAAGGATCTGGAGTCGGGGGAAATCGAAAAACCGGAAGTCCGCTGAGACGACAAGAGGGAGTTGCCGGTATATGTTGTTTTCAAGCGAAACCCTAACCTCTCTTCTCCAGATGCACGCAAATAAGTCTGGGTGGATCGTCTACAACGCGCTGCGATCGATGCCAAAAAAACGAGCCGGACTATCGTACTTACAAGAAGGTAGTACTCCAAAATCGCGATGATAAACAAAAATACGACGGCCAAAGCGCGAACCGGAGGCTGTACACGTACGAACCTACGTCAAAGCCGAACTACAAGCAGCTTCGCGGGACAGGAGTTTGTATACCGCAAGGGGAAAGGTTAGGCAATATTTTCAACACATAAAACTGTTCGGAAGAGAAATATCTGGTTTTTGCGCAAAAGCCATTCCTGTAACCTGTCGCTTTGAAAAAAAAGCAGCACTCTTTCATAGCTTTGCCGCGACTTGTCAACCAACAAATTTACGTGAATAGAGTGTTTTTGAGATAAACGTCCTGCTACCTGTTCCTGAAGAAACACGCGTTGTTCCGTACTGTTTCTGGCCGATTTGGCAACTTGCCATTACGGTAAAAAGCCATGGTAGTGCGTACTCGCGCCCAACAAACGTGCGTGGTCCCAAGGACAAGGAACTCTCCGCAACACGCCAAGAGCTCCGCCCAATGAGAAATACTGCTATTGTCAAGCGGAACCTAAAAGAAGACCAAAAAAAACTGCTTAAGGCGAGCCAGTCAGTTCAGGCCAAATCTGGCTTTCTGCGCCGAAGATGAGAGGACAACCGTGGTGGCTGTTATCAAAATCTGATGGCAGCGTGTCTAGCGTGACGGCCCCGCCAATTCGGATCTGCGAAAATCGAAAGGCCTATCTGAATTTCCATGAATTTATCCATAAATTGAACTTGAAAAGAAATTTAATTGATTTTTTAACATAAACGATTTCACCGATATTCACCGATTTACACGCGTTTTCCCTTGACCCACATTTTTGACCGTTATTAATCCCTTATATTACACCTTACCATATTTTAACTAACCGATCGTCTGTCAAACTGAACGCCCAAAGTATTTTTTTTAAGCTACACTTAATACACGCGAAATTTTATTGAAATAGATTCAGATTTGGAATAGCCCTCACTGTACACAGAAACAATAAGTATTTTCATCGAAATTTTTTCCAATTAAGGACTTAAAAAAAAATTTTAAATTTTTAAAAATATTCAATTAAAACATTTAATGATTCCACAATTTTTTTAATACGAAACAAAAATCCAATCAATGAAATTCTTGGTAATTTCATAACGAAAAATGTATACGCTACTTTTATGTAGAACACACGAAAAATTTAACACGAAGTCATACGTATAATATTCATAAATTTTATTACGAAGTGAGAATTTCGTCCTCTTTTTTGATGAGAATCTGCTCAGTCGGACTATTTTCATCTACTTTCTTCAGTGTCAAATATTTTTTCAAAATTCTCTCTCCATTCTGCTTCTTTTTCAGTTTTTTTACTATCTTAGCATTAGTGGCCAGTCACCAGAGCTGGTTTTATTCCCATACAAGAACATTCCCATGGAAGTGAACGAATATCAACATCGGCAGGCCTATCAAAAAGTGATTCCAATGCAACACGTTGTCTTGTCACACATATCAACATCAACACGAAGATTATCCCCATGATCCACATCCAAAATTATAATTTTGCTTATGAAGTCACGGATGCCATATCGGCCATTCCAAAGAGTCAAACAGAGACTCGTGATCGGTGATTGTAGTTCATGCGGAATATCGCTAAACCGCATGCTATGGTTTCTCCGGCGCACTGAAAATATACTGCCGATTTGAATGTTAAATGGTTTCATGGGCCACTCTTGTGGGTTCATCGTGAACCTCATTCCATGAGCAAAGTACGTGAGCCATCCGCCGTTCATGCAGCCCCCAACCTATCATATTCATTCTGCCTGCTGAATATCATCACGCACCCCATCCAGTGATTAGAACTCATTGTAGCACCATCTGCTATAGTGCAAGGCGGCACCAGTTGCTTTATGTTACTCTCCACGCGTTCTCAGATACTCAATAGATTATCTCAAAGTGCCAGGGCTACGAAAATCCCATAAATCATCATGCCATCCAGAACAGCTATCATCTATGCCAACATCACGACTCATGAAACCTAGTGGAACCCCAAATCATAACATAAAGTCGTGTTCAGATCACTATCCAACATTTGAGAAGCCTACCTTGATTTTAACATGAAATTGATTTTCAAAGGAGTTCGCATCATTATTAATTCCTACCGGCCTTCCATTTTACCCTCATGTTATTTCCAGCTGTTTTATAGTGTGAGTGTAGTGAATACTATCATAATGTAATTAAAAGTATTGATTAGTTTGTAAGATTGTATCATAGCAAAAAAATATAGTGAGAGTCAACATTTCTAAAAAACCTAAAAAACAGTGGTTTAGTTTACAATTCTTTCGTTTTGTATTACACACAGCAAAGGATTGCGGTATGTGGGGGTACACATAAATTCGTCATTTTCGTTTATGAGGACGACATCCGAAATATCGATTTCCGAGCTAGTACTAAAGTGAATATATCTATATATCTTGATCAAGAAGAAATTTAATTAAGATGATCTAACGACTGTCCGCCTACCTGCCTTCAAAAATTAAGCTAACGTGCTGAAATTTTGCACAAACTCGTCTTCGGTCTGCAGGCTGGTCAGGTTCGAAAATGTATTATATCGGATAAACCGTTATATAAATAAACCGTTCTCCCGATTTGATTTCTTCATGGCATGGAAGCAGAATTTTCATCCGGTATGCTTGAATTGTGAAATCCGGAAATATTTTAGGTCCATACTGTGCTACATTTCCTATATATAAGTCCATGTTTTGATACAGCTCCCATATAGACCGATCTCTCGATTTGACTTCTTGGAGGTATGAAGCTGCAATTTTCATCCGACTTCCATAAAATTTGAAATCTGGAAGTATTTGAGACTTTTATGAAACTGTGCTGAATTTAATATATATCGGTTCATTGTTTAATATTGCCCCCATAAATACCGATCTCCCGATTGAACTTCTAATGAGTGTAGAAACCGTAATTTTTTTCTGAAATCCGGAAGTTTTTTAGACTCTTATGGAGCTGTGCTGAATTTTGTACATATCATCCATGGTTTGATACAGCCCCCATATTGAGCGATCTCCGGATTTGGGTTCTTAAGGAAGCAGCAATTTTTATCAGATTTGCTTGAAATTTGGGTATTTTAGGCTGTGCTCAATTTGGAATATATTGGTGCATAAAGAGCCGTGCCATCCATCCATCCACTCCTCTGTTGAAATCACGCTAACTTTGGACCGAAACATGCTATCGATTTCAAACTTGATACAGGCTTTGGTAGACTTTGGTAGATCCATACTAGAGTGTATATAAGCTGTCTCTTATGCGGTCTGGTTTTGTATTATATTTATAAAACTTAATTTATCTAAGTTGATTGAAATTTATAGGAAACGTGTTTCCTATTCCTGGAGAGGGGGATCTCCCTTACCCAAATTGGTGATAGCGTT
>PGFW01005076.1:8025-20805 GCA_003123925.1 Haematobia irritans
TTCGCTATTGTATTTTCAGTATCGTTGCTGCCATTGTTTGCCATGTCATGCCATTGTGTACACTTAGACGTTTATTCATTCTTGTCAATGTTCAATTGTTCAATGTATGCTTGTTGTTGTTATTTTTGTAGTGGAAATCTATTTTGGGTTCGGTGAATTTGTGTATGTGAGTTTGTATGCATCTATTTGTTGTGCAAGCACTTGAACCGGTTGAACGAGGTGTTCCTACAAAATAAAAACAATGGGCGTTGTAAGCATACTCAGCTGATATAACAATGTTTTTATTTACACGACAGGACGCTGCATTTTGTGTTCATTATTATGAACATAAACAATACCGAAAGAAACGGGTTCAACCTCCTTTTTGGGCATAAGCGTCATATGTACATATACACGCTTATATATAATGTTTATGGTGTTTACTTTTGTTTTATTTGGTTCATTTGTTGTGAGGATTTTCGGGCTGGTACTTTGAAATTTTGGTATTACCTTATATAAAAGAAGCGATGAATTATTTAAATAATATATTTTCGGCTTGAATTTTTATTAAAAATTCGTTTCTGTTTAAATTTTTTAAAGTATAAATATTTCGAGCAACATTATTAATCTTGGACCGGATCATTATTTTTTTACAAATAAACAAAAAAGAAAGAAAAAAAAATTTTAGGTGCATTTTGGAGTAAAATCTTAGGCTTGCATGATTATTTTTATTTTTTAAACCTAAACACATAGTGGTCAGGTGACTCAGCACATTCACTGCGCCTGGGGTCCATCCGTCCGTCCATGTATTTGTTTGTTCGCAGGATTTGCGTCGCCAATTATTAAGCCGATTTTTTATTAAATTTGGTATATGGCATTTTTTTGCTACTGAGACGAACGCTTTCTTTGAATTTGGAAAAAATCGAATTAAAATTCTAAATATAGTCCCATATTCTATGTATCGCCCGATTCGAGAAAAAGCGGGTTTATATTGCGTTCATTTGCTAACCGCGTTCAAATTTGTACACAAAGTATTCAATTAGACTCATTCTTTAAAGTGTTGCCTAAATTCATCGAAATCGCGTTTCAGATTTTAAGCTATTAGCTCCCATATATAACATACGTATTAGCCGATTTTGCCTAAATTTGGCCATTAAGTCCCTTATTTACAACCGCATCTGACTCATAGTGCCAAATTCTAATTTTCTATAGAGCGGTGTGAGGCTACACAGAAAAAAATAACACAAAATATTTCCAATAAAAGTTAATTGAATTGAAAGTTCTTTTTTAATTAATTTAAAATTAATTGGCTACAATTACTTTTTTAATCAGATTAGAAACATTAAATTAATTAAGTCAATGATTTGAACATTTTAAAAATTTTTAATTATAAAAGTTAATTGATTACAAATTAACTTTTTAATCAAATTCGCGAGACTAAGTCAGTTTTATGATGATGATGAACACTTTTTTTAAAATTTTTAATTAAAATTTTTTTCAAACAATCAATTGTTATCCAAATAAAAATCTAAGAATTCAGAATGTAATTGAAAATAGTTACCTTTTTTTAATTAATACAATTCAATTTGAGTTTTGCAATCACATCAATTAAATTTTTTTTAATTGAAATCAATTAAAAAATTAATTTGAAATTTGGCCAATGAACATCAATTAATTTTTTAAGTCAAAAATTTTTCTATGCCAAATTAAAAACTTTGAGATACTATCATTTTCGTGATTGAAGACATTGTCATTAAAAAAAATTTTAATTGGTGATCAATTACTTTCGTGATTGAAACAGAAACCAATTATTTTGTGTGTATATGTGCCAAACAAATCATCGAATCGCGTTCAGACTTAGCTATATCTCCATTACAAGACTATATGTGCAGAAATATGCACCAAATCGGTTTCAGATTTAGATAAAACCTCAGCATATTATGTATGTACAACCGATTTCAAAAATTTTCCGCCTTACTATCTTGTAATTTTACTCCGTGGTCTCATTTATTAACCGATCTGTTACATTTCTGAGGGTTCCAAAGCTTCTCTGCAATGTTGGGGACGCCGTTGATGTAAGGTCGGATGGTATTGCAAATGGGAAGCATATCGGTCCACTTTTAGTAAGCCCCCATATAAACGGACCCCCCAAATTTGGCTTTTGCAGACCCTCTAAGAGAAGCAATTTCATTCCGCTCCGGCTGAAATTTGGTGGCATGGTTGTCAGTATATGGTCTTTAACAAAACCATGAAAAATTTGTCTACATCTGTTCCCATTAATTATTATAATAGGCCCCCATATAAACCGATCCCCCATTTTGGTTTTCGGCAGCCTCTAAGAGAAGCAATTCATCCGATCTGGCTGAAATTTGGTACACGGTTGTTGTATATGCTTCTCTAGCAACCATGCAAAAATATAAAACGATCGCCCGGATTGGCTTGCGGCGGCCTCAAAGAGAAGCCAAATTTGATCCGATTCGGCTGCATTTGGTAACATGGTGGTTGGTACTATGGTCTCTAAAAACCATTTGCTAAAATATAGGTACATTTGGTCCATTAATTATATTATAGCCCCATTATAAACGATCCCCAGATTTGGCTTGCGGCAAGCCTCAAAGAGAAACAAATTTTCATCCGATCCGCTGAATATTCGGTAACAATGATGTTGGTATTATTGGTTCTCTAACAACCATTTAGCAAAAATGCGTCCAGCATCGGTTCATAATTATTAGCCCCCATATAACCGATACCAAGATTTGGCTTTGCGGAGGTCTTCTAGAGAAGGCAAATATTACATCCGATCCGCGTAAAAAATTGTCGAACAATTTTGTGTTTATATGATCTCTAACAACCGTGCCAGAAGTGGGTCCATTATTCGGTCCATAATTATTATATAGCCCCCATACAAACCGTTCTCCAGATTAACGCTGCCGGAGCCGTCTTGGAGTGAACAAAATTTCATCCGATTCGGTTCAAATGTGGAATGTAGTGTTAGTATTTATGGGCCACTCACCAAACCATACCAAAATTGGTCCATATAGGTCTATTAGTTAATATATAGCGATCTCAATCACACAAAATTGGTCCATAACGCGTTCTAATCATGGTTGCCACTCGAACAAAAATAAATCTTACCAAATGTATTTCTTTATAGAAAACATTTGTCAAAATGTTATTTCTTATAGGAAATTTTGTCAAATTTCATCTATATAAAAATTTTGTCAAAATTTATTCTATTAGAATTTTGTTAAAATTTTTATTTATGGAACAATTTTGTGTAGGAATTTTCATTTCTATTAGAAAAATTTGTCAAAATTTTATTTCTATAGAAATTATGCTTGAAAATTTTATTTTCTACTAGAAATTATGTGAAAATTTTTATTTCTATAGAAAATTTTGTTAAAATTTTATTTCTATAGAAAATTTTGTCAAACTGAAATTATATATACGTATTTTAATTGATCTGTTTTTTGATTTAATATATACCACGTATGACTTACATACAATTAGATAGACGGTGGTTTAGGATGGTTTTTAAGATACCTTGCCATCGGCAACGCGTTACCGCCAACCAAACTTACGGACCGTATATACTTATTTTTTTTTTTTTTACTTTTATTGAATTTTCCATAAAAAAACATCAAAACAATTTTGTCTCAATATAGCCTATACTGCGTTCTTTATAATTACTTGTCCAAAAGGACTGCATCGGAAGGTGAAAAAAAACGCATAAGGGGAATGCCGGGATGCGTTTTTTAAAAGAAATGTTTGTGGAAGGAAACTTCCAGATTTTTTTATGCTGGGTAATTAAGGAGTGCGCACAATATTGATAAAAGCTGGCACAAAAATATAAAAGCATATTGATATGTAGGTCACACCAAAAATATACCGTATGAAAAGAGCGGTACGGAGTAACACTGTGGTTTCTGAGCCAATACAGAGGCCCAGGTACAATGCTTTTTTTGGCGGAAACTTTCTTTTCTGCTGTTAAAAGTTTTTCGTAATTTCCTAAATAAAACATCAACATATAAGAAGGCTTCGTTCTGCTGCCTAAGCAGAAAAAAGCGCCAAGCTAAAAACATGGCACACGAGTGTTTTTTTGTATTTGCAACTTTCGAGAAAATTGATTTTTGTTTTTGTATACGAAATTGTGTTTATTTTTGTCGCAGGATAAATGAGATGTTAATCGGAATTTTATGGTTTCAATTTTTGTTTACCCCAATTTATTCTTATCTTTTTTGTTTCGCGGATATCACGCATGTAATTTGTATGTGTGTATGTGAGGTTGAGTTTTTAAGCCTTTGCTTTGTGGGTAAATGTTTGGAATTTGAAGGACATCTTTCGTGGTGTATACAGAATTGCAGTTAGGTGAAGATTGTTATTTTTCCGTATGAATCTGGTTTGCTATAGTACGTGGGTTATTTGCTTTTTATTCCTCCACACAGTATGTCTACCGAAGAATATACTATGTGATACACACCTCGTCACGACACACATACCTACACATACTTGTATAGCATGACATTTTACAAATTTTGTATTCGTTGAAGTTATCATCTTGTAAATATAAGAAAATATGAATGGATTGCTTTGTTGATGTGTGTTAGTTTAGATAGTATAGATATCATTTATTTTTAACCAAACCATTGAGTTTTTGCATATTGGAATGTCAATGAGAAAAATTGTAGAAAGCAAGTCAAAAATGGGTCGTAGCACCACTGATCAAATCATACTATGCAACACTTTGCTAGATCTACATTTTCTATACCATGATCACATCCGTCAAAATGTGTTGGGGGCTTATTTATGTAAAGGTTGTGTCCCAATACATTACATTCAAATATCACTAGATTTGGAGCAGAATTTGATAGACTTCTACAAAATCTAATAGACTTCAAAATTAAGTCGGCTAATGCACTAGGGTGGGACACAACAATTTTAGTAACAAATATGGCGAAACAGTTTAAATTTCTGAAGCAATTTCAAGGAAACTTTCGCAAAGATTATTTATGATTTATCGCTCGATATTATTATTAGAAGTTTAGGAATATTAGAGTCATTTTTAAAACTTTTCACTAAGCAGATGGCGATTTTTACAAGGAAAATTATTGGTTTTGACCATTTTTTTGTGTCGAAATTCAGTCAAAACATATTTACTGGGAGCTATATCTAAATCTGACACCGATTTCAACCAAATTTTGCACACATAAGCGTAACAATGGCCTAATTCTACTCCCTGCTGCCAAATTTCAACTAAATCGGGTTAAAATTGCGTCTTGTAGTCATATGAGGTTAAATCCGGCGAAAGCTATATATGGGAGATATATCTTAAATCTGAACCGATTTTCAACCAAATGTGGCAGAAAACATATATATGGAGCTAGATCTAATCTGAACCGATTTCACCAAATTGGACACATAGCTACAGATTGCTAATTTCTACTCCTGCTGCAAATTTCAACTTAAATCGGCCGTTTAAAAAATTTGGCGTTCGTAGTTCATATTGAATGTAAGATCCGGCGAAAGCTATTATGGAGATATATTCTAAATCTGAACCGATTTCAACCAAATGTGGCCACGCATAGCGCAATGCTAATTCTACTCCTGGCTGCAAAATTTGTCAATAAATCGGAGCCAAAAAATTGGCCTCGGTGGTCATATGAGTGTAATCGGTGCGAACATATATATGGGAGCTCTATGCTAAATCTGAACCGATTTCCAACCAAATTTGCACGCATGGCATACAAAGTCGGCTAATTCTACTCCTGTGCAAACATTTCAAATTGAAAATCGGAGTAAAAGATTGGCCACTGTGCTCATATGAGTGTAAAATCGGGCGAACTTATATAGGAAGTTATATCTTAAATCCTGAACCGATTTCATATGAATTTTGGCACACATGACTACACTACTAATTGTACTCCCTTAGTGCAAAATGTCAATCAAATTGGGTTAAAACTCTGGCTTCTGGGGGCCATATAAGTTCATATCGGGCGACAATATATATATGGGAGCTATATCTAATCTGAACCGATTTCTTCCAAAATCAATAGGGATCTATTCTGAGCCAAAACACATAATTGTGCCAAATTTGAAGTCGATTGGACTAAAACTGCGACCTAGACTTGATACTAAAATTGTGTTCACGGTTAGACGGACAGACGGACATGGCTTATAGTCGACTCAGGAGCCCACCCTGAGATTTTTGCCAAAGACACCATGTGTCTATCTCGTCTCCTTCTAGAGGTGTTGCAAATCGAATGCACTAACTTTGTATACCCTGTTCGCAATGTGCGCGCAGGTATAACAAGTATATACAGCAGTAAGTTCGGAGCCGTGCGAATCTTAAATACCCACCCGATGATAAATTAAAGACTTTTCAATTAATAAATTAATTGATCAATTAACTTTTTAATCAAGGTAGAAACTTCATTAAGTTAATAACGTTAAATGATTTGAAAAATTTTAAATGTTTAGATTAAAAAAATTAATTGATTACAGATTAACTTTTTATCAAATTCGAAAGACTAAGTTCAGTTTAAAAAAGTTGATGAACATTTTTTTATTTATAATTAAAAATGTATTTTCAAACAATCATTTGTTAACGATATTCCAAATAAAAACTCTAAGCAGTTCAGAAAGTAATTGAAAATATTTACCTTTTTTTAATTAAAAAATTAATTGAGTTTTGCATCAACACTCAATTAAATTTAATTGAATTCAATTAACAATAATTGATTAAAATTTGCTAATGAATCAATTAATTTCTTGTAATCAAGATTTTTTTCTATGCAATTAACAACTGTGTTGATACTATTTATTTTGCGTGATTTTGAAGACATTTCAATTAAAAATTTATTGGGATCAATTAATTTCGTGATTTAGAATCAGATTTTTTTGGTGGACATATTCTGGATTATAAGAACCATTTTAAAGGAATCATTAACAATCTCTTGTAAGTGATGCAAGAAAATTATAAAATAACGTCTTGATTTCTGAAACATTAAATCTTGTAGAAATTTGCACCGAGAAGGTAACATCTCAAATTTACATCTGAGTTTTCAAGCAATTTTTCATGATCCAGCTCTGCGCCTTCGTATTACTCCAGAAGTTGAAATTCGGTCTATTATGGAGGGCCTTACCAAATGGACCCCATAAAAAACTAAATCAGAATATACTACATTCTCAGGGCAAATTGGATAAACACCTACGTCTTCTAGAAACCCAGGAGTTAAATCGGGAGATTTGTTCTTATGGGGGCTATACTAAACATGGCGCCTATACTCACAATTTTGGCCACATCTCTTTATGCGTCCTCCAAAATACCTCTAGACTTCTAATTTCAGCAACCCCCCGTGACTCCTTAGCTATGGTCTTCTATAGACCAAGACCCATCGGGAGTTCGGTTTATATGGGGACAATACCACAATCATAGACCGATGGCCCTACAGGCACAACTCTTTATTGGTTCAAAATACCTCCTAATTTCTAATTTCAGGGTAATTGGATAAAAACTCGGTGAAATTTCTAGAAGCCCAAAGAAAGTAAAAATCGGAAGAATCGGTCTAATATGGGAAAACTATACCAAAAAACATGGACCTTGATACTCCACCGAGTTTTTCGGCCACACCGAAAATACCTCTATTGAATTCCAATTTTTCAGGCCAATTGGATTACAAACTTCGGATATAGGAAAGCCAAGAAAAAATTCGCGGAGATCGGTCCTATAATGGGGACTATAACAAACATGAACCGATAATTGAACCCCCCTAAGAACCCTTGCTAATTTCGCGGCAAATTGGATGTAAGAAAAACCTTCGACTTTTCTAATAAGCCCAAAGACCCCAAATCCGGGAGGTCGTTTATATGGGAGCTATAATTTAAAACCTCTGGACCGATATAGCCCATACTTCGAAACTTGACCCTGCCCTGCAGACAAAAGAGGTAGTTTGTTGCAAAAATTTCCAACACGAATGTTCGTTATTGAACGAACTGTAGCGTGTAATACAACAGGACAACAGACGAGACGCAGACCGGAACATGGTTATATCGTCTTATGAATTTCTTCCCCCGATCAAGAAATATATTATACTTTATATTATAGTCCGGAAATCGATATTTCGCTATTGTTACAAAACGGAATGACAAACTTATTATACTCCCATCCCATCACCATTCTATGGTGGTGGGTATAATTAATTAGATCAATTAAATTCTTGATTAAAAGGAAAAATTAAATGTTTTTGTATTATTGGGATTTTTTTTAGAAATTTTCAGTATTACAACATTTTTGGCGTTATGAATATGGGCCCATGAAATTTGGCCCCAAAACCTACATGAAATACGACCCTAAAAAATTATATGGACAACAAGAATACCAAACATTTATGTTTTTTGGGCAGTAACTTTATTTTATTTTTGAGACCCGTTTGCATTACGAAAATAAGCCCCAATATTTCAAATGAAAATAAAACCCAAATTACCGTTCTTCGTCTTCAAGAGGGGCCTATTTTCGCATTGTGGCACCAAATAAGATTTTTGCATGACCGGCCTTCGACCAAGGTTTAAAACATTCTCCTATGGCCAGACTCCGAAATGGGCTAAAGCACTTCCACAGAAATTCGTACCCAATACCCCATCTCAGCAAACAAAATCGATTTTAGTTCTAAAGGCACAACTTTAAAAGCACTTCAAGAAAAGTCCTCCCTCCATTTGTAATGGGCGCAGCAACTTCCAATGATGGAGATCACTATGAGAAGATAGGCGCTGAATCGACTCCAGTTAATGCCCCACCCACAATAAACTTCTATGTTGATTCGGTAACATTTCGATGTCGTGTTAATTGTTTATACCCCTCCAACCATTAGATAGGCGTGTATATTAACTTCTTGTCATTCCGTTTTTCCAAGCTCAACAGGGTCTTCTTTCACCACTAATTATTCCAAGCTCCGTTCCCTCTAAGACCCCATAAACGTATACCAGTGATATCTGGGCGTGGTGAAATCTCAAGTCGATCTAAGCATGTCGTAGCCGTCCGTCGTCTGTTGAAATCACGAAACGAAAGAAGTTAAGACCTTGAACTTGCATAAGTAATTGTATTGATGTAGGGCGTCAGATGGTATTGTAATGGGGCCATATCGGACCACTCTTTACCGTATAGCCCCTACAGTAAACCCGACCCCCTACAGATTTCGGCCTTCACGAGCCTCTTGGAGAGCAAAATCTTCCGATCCCTATTGAAATTGGACGTGTGTAAGCATATGGTCTCTAACAACCATGCAAAATTGGTCCTATGGTTCATAATTATAATATACGCCCCCCTTAATTAACGATCCCCAGATTTTGACCTCCGAGCCCCTCTGAAGAACGCAAAATTCATCCGATCCCAGTTGAAATCTTGTATTGGTGTTAGTATATGGGTCTCTAGACACCATCGCGAAAACCTAGTCCATAATCGGTCCACTAATTATATACTAGCCCCCTATATTAACCGATCCCCAAGGATTTGACCTCCTCCGGAGCCCCTTGCAGAAGCGAAATTCATCCATCCGGTTGAAATTTGGTACGTGGTGTTAGATATTCATCATGTACAACCTGCAAAAATTAGGTCCATAATTCATATATCAGGGCCTCCATGAATAAACCGATCGCCCAAGATTCCTGAACTACTGGAGTCTCCTGAAGAGCAATTAATTCGATCGGGTTGGAAATTTGGTAACGGCGAAAATTGGTCCATATCGGTCTATAGAATATATAAGCGGACCGCCAATCACACAAAAATTGGTCCATATCGGCAAAAATAATCTACAAAATTTTAGTTCTATAGAAATTTTGTCAAATTTTATTACTAGCAATTTTGTCAAATTTTATTTCTAAAAAAATTTGTCAAAATTTTATTTCTAAAAATTTTGTTAAAATTTTATTTTTATAGAAAAATTTTCTTATAAATTTTATCTCATATGGATTTAATCAAAATTTTGTCAAAACTTTCTTTCTACAGAAAATTTTATCAAATTTTATTTCTATTAGAAAATTTTGTCAAAATTTTATTTCTATAGAAAATTTTGTCAAAATTTTATTTCTATAGAAAATTTTGTCAAACTGAAGTATATACGTATTGAATTGGCCTTTTTATTGTTTAATATATACCCCGTATGGACTAGCTTACAATTTAGAAAACGGTGTTAAGAAGTTTTAAGATACCTTGCCATCGGCAAGTTATACCGCAACCCAAGTAATTCGATTGTGCTTGATAGTCTTTAGTTGAAGTTTCTATGCAATCCATGGTGCAGGGCCTGGCCGAATTTACGGCCAGGCCGAAAAAAATTTTGTTATTAATTTTATTTTAGACTTCACGCTCACATGTAAACCTATCTTCCGATTTGAGTTCTTAAGAGTTTAGGTTATGTTAGTCTGGTTGTGCCAATAGGTCTATAACGTTTAGCCAACCTGAAATTTTCATACAATTTGCCAGAATTTTCGATCCCTATACAAATATGCAAAATATGGCCGCTGTGGGTTCAGATTGTGATATAGCCTTACATAAACCTATTTTTGGCGCAGGAGCTTCAAATTCATTCGATTTGACTAAAATTTTGGATCGTAGGTTTTCTTTGGGCCACAAAGGCACTAAAGGCAGACACTTTAAAAAATTCAAAAATTTCTTATAACTCGCTTTTCCCATATTTTTAACAGGTAGTCAATGTAATATTTTTAATAGGTAGTCGATCTAATAGGTATTTTGAACGTTTTTGTTTCAAATATGTTAAAAACAGAGTAAAAATTAATAGAATGTTACAAATTATTAAATTTTGTCGAAAACAATGCAAATGCCGACTAGGAAAAATACATTTTTTGGAAATATTTGAGTTAAGCATTAAAATTGTTCAAATGGAAAATACACAGATTTTTTCAATTCACATCCACAAATCTCAATTCGGATATTTCGGCTTTTGAAATGGTTGGACATCTGTTCGTATGACAAGCACATATTAAACTCTTGCTCCTGTGTAAATTTTGCAACCACTTCCGGATACCAAAAACAAAAACTTCTTTTTTACTTTCAAACATTCCTTCGTTTTGATTTTATACAATTTAGCCGAATTTGTAGATGGCAAAAAGTAGACTTCAATCCCAAAATTGGCTTTCTCCCACAATTTTAGTTTTACTCGAACAAAACACTAAAATCAATGCGACCATTTCCACTAACGATGATATCAATAAATTTGGCACAATTCCCACAAACTTTCTCGGTAAAATTTCGTATGGAAACCAACCAAATTTCGACCAATCATTGCAATTGGGAAATTTTAATTTAAATTCATTTTGTTTTTTGATGGAACCTTTAATCATCAACAGAATGCATTCATTCAACACCCGAAAATGGAAACAAAAGCTCTTTTTACTCCTAGTGTTATTTTCCTATTTATGTTAACAGTCTAATTTAGATGGTTGTTTGGTTGGTTGGTGTTGATTGTTTCACAGAACCAATTAAACGTTGCCATTGCATTCTAATTAAAAGACGTTGTGGCAAACCATGGAATACCGAGAAGAGCAAGGCTTTGCTGTTGCATACTTTCAGGTGGTTGTTAAATTAATTAACCTCCATCATTTCATTCAAACTTATTCTTGCATAAACACTATGCCAGCTATGCCCTTTGTCAAGTCAAGTTTTGTCCTCGTCTACACAGTTCACCTTCTTCACTTTCCTGCAGCCAAAGACGATGTAGCTGTAACGAAGAAGAAAGTCACAGTAGGCGCCATCACCCCTCTTGACTTTGGGCTTGCAAATGAAATGGCATTGCAAACGAAGTGGCAAGAATTTTAAATGAAAACAATTGAGGCTCGTATGCCTTCACCACTTAAAGGAAAGCCCCCTACAAGTAGGTGTTATAAATAAATAAGTCAAGAGAATCCGGTATGGGCAAACCGAATGGAAATAGTAACTGACAGTTATGTATACTATGGGTTAACCCTTAACATGAGTAGGGTACTCACAGAGATGATTCTTAGAAGGTGATAATTTTCTGTGGCCGTTAAATGTAAAGTGTGATGGACAAATATGTGGACCTACAAGGCAGAGGTTTAAGCTTAATAAAAAACTGAAACTGTATTTCACAAAAAATTTCGTGACTCACTCTGGGAGCTAATCACGCTCAAAAGAGGTGATTAAAAAAAAAGTTTTCCAAAAGCGAGTCTGAGAAAAAAATTATAGACAAACGCTTGGCCACGCTTATGGGTCAATAAAACCTACTTTTTCCACTGTCTGTGACTCATAAGAATTCTCGCGACAACAAAAAAAAAACTCGAGTCTCAAGGCAAAGTTTTGGACTCTTGACCATGACTTACGACAATTCGCTTGGCTTTCGACAAGTCCCATTTCACAATTATTATGTAAAATGGGTCCCAGGAAAATGAGTCCCAAAACCCAAATGAAATATGGCCCCATAAGTGCGGTGACTTTTTATAATGAGTATAACTCCCAACAAAATGTAACTGAAGCATGGAAACTGAACTAATATTGGATTTTATTTTCACTTTTAATTTGAAAGACTGTTTGAAAATCAACTCTAACTTCTGGACAAATTATATAAAATTTTAGGGAAATAATTAATGTGTGTTGCTGGCTCTCCACCTAAAACACAAATTTAATGCGGTAAAATGCTATTCGGAATGGCAAAAGTGTGTATTTAGTTGCGACCATTGTCAAATCCCTGAATGCGAAAATACAACCCACTTGAAAACGAAGCACAATCCCAAAACGGAAATTCAGGGTTTAAAGGGTGATACGGTCAAAATTTG
>PGFW01005080.1:2058-17195 GCA_003123925.1 Haematobia irritans
GTGCCCTCAAAATTGGGAAGTGGTGATTTTTTTCGTTAGTATCTTGGCAACCGATGTTGCAGATATGTCATTTCCTTCACTTTTCCACTAGTTCACTCGCCATTATACACTAGAAAAAAAAATTCGCTAAAAATTAACTTATTTTTATTCAAATAATTATTTTGTTGCTGTAGTTAAATGTTATTATTATATACCCTAACCACATTAGTGGTTCAGGCTATAATAAGTTTGATCTGCCCCAAAAAATGTGCCTACCAGGAATAATATTGATTTTATGACCCCATAAAAATATATACCGATCGATATTAGAATCACTTTCCTGAGCCGATCTAGAGCTTGCGGTCTCCGTCTGTCCGTCCATGATTTTTGTTGTTCGGCACGATTCAACACCGTTTCTGCAATATATTAACCGATTTGATTAAAATTTGGTATGTGGCTGTTTTTTTGGTTACAGAGACGAACGCTATTGAATTTGAAAAATTGGATCAAATTTAGATATAGCTCCCATATAAATGTATCGTCCGATTTCGATAAATGGGGTCAGGTTGCGTTTAAGATATTTACTAACCGATTGATCACCCTTTAAGTGTACCAAATGTCATCGAAATCGGTTCAGATTTAGATATAGCTCCCATATATATGTATTCACCCGATTTTTCCCAAATTTTGGTCATTAGTCCCTTATATATTTTTTTTCAACCGATTTGACTTCAAGTTGGCCAAATCTAGTTTTTCTATTAGCACTTTACTTATATGTGCAAAAAATCGTTATGAGGAATTTATTTAGCGACAAAACTTTTTACCGTTCTTTTTTTGTTGTAAAGTGTAGAGTTCATATTTTTTTATCGTTAATTCAAAAGGATGTTTTGGAAAAAATGTTTGGAAGTTAAAGAACTAAACGCATTCAACCAAATAACACAAGAATAAGAAAAAGTTATAATCTAATACTGTGGTGCATAGAAGATTGATAGTTGGCACGAATGATTAATGATCCCTAAAAGGATGATTAAGTCATCACTATAATCTGTCCATTTGTGTTCTAATTGTAGTCATCACCATCTATATTTTCAGCCAGTTTCTGATGATTGAGCTAATATCTCTTAAAGGGAAACGTGCGTGTTTTGGTGTCTTACTTATGCCTTAGCGTATACAGGGAAACAAGGTACCATTTCATACCAAACATTTTTTTGTTTTTTAAAAATTTTTTTAAATAATAAATTGTTTAAAAATCTTTTTAAAATTTTTTTTAAAAAAATTTTTCTTTTTTGGTGCGTAAAATAAATTCTGCTTTGTGCATAAAAGTGATAAGCAATTCCATAAAAAATCATGTGCCTGGGTTTTTTAAAAATCCATAAAGGACCGAGATTAATGGTATAGCGGAAAGTTTTTTATTTAAGAAATTTTTTACCTTTAAAATGCAATTTATAAAAAATGTATAAAAAACGCAAAGTTAATTAGTTCTAAAGCTATTTGCTTAAAATAATTTTTTTTTTAAATATTTTTCATTTTTTCAGTAATTTTTAAATTTTTTTGTTTTTGATCAAATTGCATAATTTTTAAATTTTAAAACACATTTTCTAACTAGGCCTAAAAAGATCGACAACAACTTCTACTCTCTGCCCAGAAAAAAATTCAACAAAACAATTCCAATTACACAGAAAAAAATTCTTTTTTTGATTCAATCACGAAATTAATTGATCCAATTTATTTTTTAATTGAAATATCTTCAATCACGAAAATGATGGTATCAATTACAGTTTTAATTGGGCATAACACAAAATACTTGTTTAAAAAACTAATTTATTGCTTAGCAAATTAATTTTTTATTATTGGATCAATTTTAAATATAATAAATTCATGTTGATTTGGTAAAACTCAATTAATTTTTAATTATTAAAACTAACAACTTCAAACAATTTCAATTTCAAACACTTTCTTAACTGACTTATCCTAAGGAACTTAACTGCTGACGCTTTTTATACCCTGTGCCACACTGTGGAACAGGGTATTATAAGTTAGTGCATATGTTTGCAACACCCAGAAGGTGACGAGATAGACACATGGTATCTTTGGCAAAACGGCTCAGGGTTGGGGCTCCTGAGTTCGATATATGCCATGGGACCGTCTGTCCCGTGAACACATTTTTGTAATCAAGGTCTAGGTCACAGTCTTTAGTCCAATCGAGACTTCAAATTTGGGCACAAGTATGTTGTTTTTTGGCACAGAATAAACCCTATTGATTTTGGAAGAAAATCGGTTTTCAGATTTTAAGATATAGCTCCCATTAAACTATCTTTCGCGTATATGGAACTAATACGGTTCCAGAAGCCAAGAGTTTTTATGGACCGTGAGTGTTTTTAGTTTGATTAAAAATTTGATTGTGTCAATTAAATTTTAAATTAAACATTAAAAAAAAAAAATTCAATCACTTTTTTTTAATGATTTTGTCCTCCGAGTTTGATTAAAAAGTGTAGAAATTAATTTTTTAATTGAAAAAGTTTTCAGCTTCAACCAACTTTGGAAATATTTGGGTGATATTTTTTTTGTGTGTAGTAACTAGTTTGAAGTTTAAAATTAATCAAAACAATAAACAAGTAACTTTTTAATTTAAAAAAAACAAAAAAATGTTTGAAAATTTTTTTACGTTACGTGTTTCAATTCGGATCGGGATTGAAATTTGCTCCTCCAAAGAGGCCGGGAGGGGTTCAAATCTGGGATCGCGTTATACGGGGGCCTATATATAATAATTATGGACCTATAATCGACCAATTATTTGCGAGAATGGACGCCGTTATAGAGGGGCCATATATTAAACACCACAGTAGTCTAATTTCAACCGGTATCGAGGATTCTGAATTTTGACTTCTCCAGGAGATGTTCCGCAAGCCATTATCTGGGGCTTAATTTTTATGGGTAGGGCTTTATGTAAAAGTGGTCCGTAATATATATATAAAATTTTATATTATATAATATATATATTATATAATAGTAGTATCGGTATATTAAATATATTATATATAATATATCTATATATATCCGAACTCACAACATCTTGAAGATACATGGGGATAACAGTGAATTATTACACGTTCCATAAGATTATATGGTGTTCAGAATAGCGGATTACTCTATGGTAAAATAATAGTTATTATATAGTCTTAACCCATTTTTAAATTCTTCTTTTTGCCAACGAAAAAAAAAAAGGAGATCTAGCTACAAAAATTTTCCTGTATAGACAATACTAATTATTGCGTTGAATGAGAGATAGAAAACCCCCCTACTGTCCGAGCTGAAAGCTAGTCACCGAAAGGCTCCCGCCAGTCACTTCTATCAACATTTTTTCGGGATAGAAACGATAGTATTCGATGTGGTATCTACTCTTTGACCTAGGTTGTGCATTCTGCTGCGGACTATATTTCTGCATATCTATATAGTTCTTATCCAGTAGGATAATATATACAGTATAAGCAGTTTATCCCATATAAATATAATATTATATATACGTTATATATAACTAAATATACTATAATATATACATTATCTATATATTCATTATATATAATAATATACTAGTAATATATATACTATATACTACGTATTATAGTATATGTATATATATATCGCCAGAATCGGGTATCTTCCTGCCACTGGAACGGTTTTTTATGTTATTATGTTTATATCATCTCACCCATCTTCTCGCACCCTGTTTTACTATATACCTGGAATGAATTTTTTTAAAATATTCATGACAACCGCTTTCATTCATCCATCTCTAATGTATTTTCTACCTGGATAATAACTAAGACGAAGGACATATTAAGGGCTTTTGTGATTTTCTTTTTAGTAGCCCCCCACCTAGATGTGACGGGGTATCAATATAGTTTGTCATTCCGTGTCTATCACATCGAATATCGATTCCGACTATCTAAAGTATATATATTCTTGTTATCAAGGCGAGAAATTCTAAGAACGAATATAATGATGTCCGTCTGTCCGGTCCGTCTGTCACTATGTCTGTCTCGTCTGTTGTTATATCACTCTACATCTTAAATAATGAAGCAATCGTGCTAAATGTGCACCAATACTCTGTTTGTCCTGTCAGCAGTGTCAAGTTCAAGGATGGCGCTATACGGTCCAGGTTTTTGATTATAGTCCCCATATAAAACCGCACTCCCGATTGTGGTCGTCTTGGGCTTATAGATAAATCGATTAGTTTTTATCCAATTTGCCTAACATTGGAAATCTGGAGGTATGGTTGTTAGGACCAATAATACGTATTGTGCCAAAAATTGTGAGTATCGGTCCATGTTTTGGTATGGTCCCCATATAAAACGAACTCTCGATTTGGGGTCTTGGCTTATAGAAACCGTCAGTTTTTTATTCCAATTTTTCTGAAAGTTGGAAATCTTAGAGGTATTTTAGGACCATAAAAGAGGTGTGCCGAGATTGGTGAAGTATCGGTCCATTATTTTGGTATAGGCCCCTATATAGATACGATTTCCCGATTTTTACTTCTTGGGCTTATAGAGAAACGCGCAGTTTTTATCTGATTTACCTGAAATTGTAACTATTCTGGTATTTTAGGCTCACAATAACACGGTGTATCGGATAAAGTTTTTATGGGTCCATTTGGTAATGCCTCCATATAACACTATGACCGACTTCACTATTCTTGAGGGTGGATAGAAGGCTTCACTGATCACGAAATTGTTTTGAAACTCAATGTAAAATTTTCACGATTTTACTTTCTACAGATCTTACAGATTTCAAATCAAGACGTTATTTTTGCTAATTTTCTTGCACACTTAAAAGAGATGTTAATGATTTCCTTTGAAAAACTCAAGAACAAAATGGTTCTTATAAATCCAGAATCTGATATAGTTCCTCAATAGGTGAAATCTTTTAAATTTATCTTCTGAAGTGTCCTTCAAGTGCTCAAGCCCTCCTGAGAATTTCAAAGGAAACCCTAATATTTGGTTCATGGTGGTGGGTATTTAAGATTCGGCCCGACCGAACTTACTGCTGTATATACTTGTTGTTTTTAAGCTATATGGTTTTTTTTGTTGTTGTCTTTGTTTTTTTTTTTTTTGATTCTTTATTTTCAAGAAGTGAGAGTTGTTAAAATGGTTGAATGAAAGAGTTACCATCATAGAAATACAAACAGCAATAACAATGGACATCAGTCAACTTTAGACAAAAGTAAATTATATAATTTATGGCTGCTGTTAAGTGTAATAATTTAATTTTTTTTATGAACGATGAGATTTATTTCTCATAAAATTTATACCTCATAAATAAGCTCTTAAATACTTTTTTAATATATATTTTTTTTGTTTTTGAAAATGATTAAGTGTTTTTGTATGTAATCCATATTGAATATTTAGATTTTTCTTAATCAACATTTTTGTTTAATAAAGTAAATAAAATATTTGTGATATCATATTATGTTTATAACTAAATTCGCTTAATGTAGCTTAACCGAATTTAATTATAAACTGATTTATCCTAACTATCAAGACTGTGGAGTCGAGCCAATCCCACCAAAAAAAAAAATTGGAAGTTCTTCCAAAGACACAACTTTAAAAGCACTTCCAGAAGATGCACTCCCAATGATGGTCTTTATTTTAACCACCCAGGATAAATTAGATACCATTAAAGTTTACAATCGAACAACGAAAAAAAAAATAAATAAATAAATATTTATATTGGTCCATTTTTGAAACCCACAACCATAGAATGACCATTGCGGTGCTACTAAAGTGAAAATTTTACTTTCATTACCCGGAGTCGAGGCTAATGCAAAATGCTGGAGTCGGAGCGGCGAGTGAGCAACATCCCAGCAAAAAAGCGTCACCAACAAAAGTAGTGAAAATGTTCTTTTTGGATCCCGAAGTAGAGCAAAATTGGCGCAGAAGCGATGAATTTAACATGGGCTTGTCATTTCAACAGCCGTTGCACTGAATTTGCATCACTTCTTACTCTGTGATTCGAATTCAGTGTTTCGGATGTGAATTAAAAAAATTTTGTCATATTTTGCCAAATATATATTTTTTATAATTTCTTATGATCTTTAGTGCATTCTAACGGTTGTCTGAAATGTTTGAATTAAAACATTTTGAAAAAATCGTAATATTTCTTGAATGGATTTATAATTTTTTTCGACAAAATTTCAATAATTTGTACCATTTTATTAATGCTTACTCTGTTTTTAACCTTTTTGAAAAAAAAAATTAAACTTACCCAATTAAAATGAGAAACAAGCGAGTTATAAATAATTGAATTAAAAGAACTTCCTGTGTAGTTAAAATAAAGAACATCTTTGTGAGTACATCTTTTGGAAGTGCTTTTAAAGTTGTGCCTGTGGAAGAATTTCCAAATTTTTTTTGCTGGGAAGTTTGCTGAATCAATTAAATATTTCATTGAATATTTTGAAAATTCAATTATTCAATTAATTGGAAATATTCTGGTATTATTTTTTTCTGTGTATATAAACTATAAATTTAACTTTGGAAAGCGTATAAAGTGAACTGATATTCTTTTGCTTAAATGTAAAATCCTCACTGAAAAAATATTTACCTAATATGAAAAATAAGGCAACCTAAATTTTAAGACATGCAATTAACACAATATTAAAGACAAATTTCGTTGAAATAAATAAATTTGAATTAAAAGAAATATTCTTAATCATTGCTTTACAAATTTTCTTCTTCTTTAAATTTAGGATACGAATTTTTGAAATTTGCGTCTCTTCACATTGATAAACGAAAAGAAAAAGTTCTTTCGGTATAATGTTGTTGTTCATGTCTGGGGCTAAATGTTGATCGTGTCGAATGAAATTTCCTCTGACAATATGCACTGAAAAAAAATACTGTCGTGAGATCAAAGATTTCATGTCTTTAAAATACGAAAGCAAATTTTGCTTACCATAGAAGACGCATTTCTTTAATATAAAGTTTTTTTTCTTGTCCAAAAGTCGATAAACTTTTCAATGAAGTCGTATTGTCCTTATAATTAAGTGGTTTGTCTTAAAAATGGGTATCATGTCATGAAAGAAAAAGTTTTTGGGCTAAGGTCAACTTGACTTTAATAATTCAGAAAAATTCTTTAAATTTAATGAAATTGTCTTTAAATTTGTTGTCTTTTTGCATCTTGACTACGAAGCAGACGTTTTTTACTTGAAACATAGCATAATTTCTACTGGAAGTCGAGTTTTAATTTGGAAAATATAGTTGCCGTTAACTCGTTTTTAAAGGACTTTGATAGCATATGAAGAAAAAAAGCTGAAAAAGCGAAAAATTAAAATTTGCTCCCTAGAAGCAAGTACAGAAAACCCAAATTTAAAAGACAATTGGTGCTTAAAAGTATCCTCACTTGTATTCCCCGCTTTTTTTGGCTCGGAATCAATACCAACATTTTTAAAGTAAAGGGTGATATGGTCAAAATTTGGTCAAGGGAAAACGCATGTAATTCGGTGAAATCGTTTATTTAAAAAATCAAATTAAATTTCTTTTTCAAGTTCAATTAGTATAAAATTCAGGAAAAATATTCAGTTATTAAAGACAAAATCTATGGAACCGGGCATGCTTTTTTTTCAGTGTGGATAGCTTAATGGACACAATTTCCAATTCAATTTTACCGATAGTTAGCTCTCTCTTCAATAACAGGCAATAGCTCTTCTCCATCGCATTCCTTTACCTCCAAACACTTGAAAACATCACAACTATGTAGAGTGCGGTGGAACATAAAACCCAAGTCCAACAAAAAGACAATGAAACTACAGTGGGAACAATATCAGCTATAAGTTAAAACTTCCGGTACTCTTCTCGACTGAAAGTAAAAAGAATTTCAGGAATTTCTAAGAAAATCACAATCCGTAAACTAAGCAAGTATCAAACATAGAGGCAACACAAGCTACTAAATATCCGTGGTAAAGTGGGATGTAGGAAGGGCAAGTTTTCGAGCCATCTAACTGGAGGGAAGGTTTGCACTCATCAGTGACATCCCATGCACATACCAAAGATACATACTCGACTACCATTGTTGGCATTGAAGTTCTTCAATTATTCATGGCCTTTCTATTGTGCTCTTTTCTTTGCAGTAGCAAAGAGTGTTTAAATTTTGTCTGCTTAAATAGGAATTTTTTATGAATGAATGCTGCTGCATGACTTCGACAACGAATTGACGTTTATGACAAGCGGCTGTCTATGTCTTTGATATGCACATTTTGTTGTGAAGTTTGGAATGAAAAGGAAGCAACCTTGTAATCTTTTGTAAGCTCTTCCTTTGTATTGTTCAAACACGACTTGCTAACTGAATTTCCGTTTACCCTATTTCAGTGTAAATCCTGAAGTTAAACGACCTCCCATTCATCAATAAATGAAATGAGGGGCCAAATGACATTTAACGATACTTGAGGAAATTTCACAGCTCTTTTCTGTGTGTGACTTTTGCTATCACAAAGTTATACATCAAGTGCAAAATCACGTTCTATATTAAGAAGCTTTCAACATTACTTGTTTTCACTATGCAGTGCTTGTCCTTAACCAAATGATGATTTGCAGGGTAAGGTTTTTGAGGAAGTCAAAGAGGAAGGGAGGCGGGGACGGTTATATTGGAGAAATTGAACTCCGCATAGGATAAATTGAACCACAAGTTAAATTGTTTCTTTACAAGGGAAAATATTTAATATTAATGCATTTAAATTTATTATAGCAATTTGTTTAATTTAACCCTTAAATGCGCACTGTATCTTTTAAGATACAACTAGAAAAAAATTCTTACGTCTTAAAGCTTTGACCGAATTCTATAAAATCAAGTTTGTTGCATTTAAAATATCGTAACAGTTTTTTTAATAAATATTTTTTCCGGAAAATCTATTGAACTTCTGTGTAATCTAAAACTAAAATTAAAAATCAAATTGTGACCGAAAATTCAAAAACCTACAAATTGTAGAATAATTAGCATTTACCAAAAATTAAACAAAAAACAAGAAGGCATTATTTGCGGAAAACAACCTTAGGTCTGAGAGCTTAATCATACACTGTTAGAAAAAATATGTTTTTAATATGTTCCGATATACAACAAAAATGTGTTTCGGGCAGCAATTTTTTAAACAACAATTATATATTAAGTGGCAAAAATATAATGTTCTTAAACTAACATTAAAATGTTTGGAGCACATATGTTAATGATGTTTAAAAGTATATTATGTTTGCGACAAGAAATGTTTCATAAAAATAATATGCCGTCGTGAAACGTAAAACTTATATAAATTTACAAAATTTCGAGTAAACATATTATATGTTGTTGATATTTTATTCAGAGAGGCCAGATGAACGAGAATGAGAATGTAAGGTGGGAAACTGGGAGGTTGACGAAAGATATCACAAACACAGGCGAGAGAATAAAAAAAAGAAAACTAATTTTCTGTGAAAACCGCTGTATGCCTGTTTCGGAAAACTGTCCACAATTTGATAATGCTTAAGTCTAAATATATTTAATTTGAATATTAGAATTGAGTATTCGGAATAAAGCAGAATAGACATTCGCGAAACAGAGAGAATAACATTTGAAAAAAAAAAAAAAAAACCCTGTGTATCGCCTTGAGAGGCAAAATTTTCAAGTTATGTGTGGCAGGATGGAAATAACAATTTTTACAGAAAGTACAAAAAACGGTATTATTTTTGCAAGCGATAGCGT
The DNA here is from genome assembly GCA_003123925.1 of Haematobia irritans. NCBI lineage: Eukaryota > Metazoa > Arthropoda > Insecta > Diptera > Muscidae > Haematobia > Haematobia irritans. The sequence continues at coordinate 11,758 of PGFW01005080.1, forward strand.
TACTTTTATTAAATTTCAACAAAAATTGCGCACTGGAAGATTATTGTCAAAGACTGAATTTAAAGAAAATTAAAATTTGATAAAATTTTCTATATAAATAAATTTTGCAAAAAATTTCTATAGAAATAAAATTTTGCAAAAAAATTCTTACAGAAAAAAAAATTTGCAAAATTTTGTCTATAGTAAATAAAATTATTGCAAGAAAACATCTCTTCAAGTTCAATTAAATCCTGTTTTTGACTATCGTCTTTACAAAGATCTAGATTTTTCTTTCCAACATGAACATGTCTGTTTTGTCATATTTTTGTAAAAGACTATTAAGCAAATAAGGTTGATAAAGAGCTTTCTCAAAATAGTTTAAAAATATTTTTGTCAAAGCTATTGTACCGATAAATCTGATATTCGAACTCAAAAATGTCTAACACAAAAGGTACTAAATCCTTCTCGCGGGGTACTACGGTACTGACCGGGGTGAAAAAGTATTGAAAAAAGTACTATAGTACTGCATTTTGCATCCCTGATGTGTGGACATGTGTTTTGTTTATCATTTTGGCATTATGGGCACCATGTTTTTCTTGGTTCGTTAAAAGAACATCGGAACGTACGAGCGGAGTAAGTCCAAAATATGTTCAGGCATAGGAAATTAAAAAAAACGGTGGAAATTACCAAACATTACAAAAGACATTCCTCTAAAAATAACGGAAAGGGCCAACTATACTCTTTTTAGAGTTGGGACAGTAAAATGAAAAAAGGGAGGATATAGTGAAAAATTAACGGAGTAAAATGTATAAAGGAAAGTTTAGTTCCTCTTTATTAATAAGTAGTCCAAGAGGAGTTGACGGGACACCTTCAAAATATGAAAGCGGGCATTCAAGTTCGGAGTTTGCAGCAAAACATTTGAAATAGTTTATTTCTTTAGAATGAATTATTAAAAAAAAGTAAAAGGCAAAAACAGGTTCATTTTAGAGCGATTAATGCCGACTTAATACCCGGTCTTAAAAGTTAAAAACTTAAATTAAAGTACAAAACATGATACGTTTTTAAATGCAATTTAAAATTGGTGTTTAAATGCGTAGTAAAAAACTGTTCACGCCTAAATAAATGTATGTTATATTTATAAAATTATTGATGGTATGTTTATACTCCACTAACACGTTCTTCCTTTGTTAGAGTTTTTGATTCCTTCCAAAATTCAAAACTTTTAGTACCAAAACCAGTTTATTTATTTACAGAATTTGTTATTTTTGCAATAAAAAATAAAGTTTTATCCAAAAGCTCAGTATAGTATGGCCGTGAAGTTCGGCCAGGCCGAATCTTATGTACCCTCCACCATGGATTGCGTAGAAACTTCTACTAAAGACTGTCATCCACAATCGAATTACTTGGGTTGTGGTATCTTAAATCGTTAGTTAGGCATGGTTGTTAACGGCCATATACTAGCACAATGTACCAAATTTCAACTGACTATGTTAGGATGAAATTTACCAAATTTCAATCAGATCGGATGAATTTTGCTTCTCCAAAAGGCACTGGAGGTCAAATCTGGGGATCGGTTTGTATGGGGGCTATATATAATTATGGACTGATATGAACCAATTCATGCATGGTTGTAGGATACCATATACTAACATCACGTACCAAATTTCAACCGAATCGGATGAATTTTGCTCTTCCAAGGGGCTCCGGAGGTCAAATCTGGGATCGGTTTATATGGGGGCTATATATAATTATGGACCGATTTCGACCAATTTTTGCATGGGTGTTTGAGGCCATATAATAACACCATGTACCAAATTTCAACGGAATCAGATGAATTTTGGTCTTCCAAGAGGCTCCGCAAGCCAAATCTGTGGATCGGCTTATATGGGGGCTATATATAATTATGGACCGATGTGGACCAATTTTTGCATTATTGTTAGAGATCATATACCAACACCATGTACCAAATTTCAGCCGGATCGGATGAAATTTGCTTCTCTTAGAGGATCCGCAAGCCAAATCTGGGGATCGGTTTATATGGGGGCTATATATAATTATGGATCGATGTGGACCAGTTTTTGCATGGATGTTAGAGACCATATACTAACACCATGACGGACGGTAATGCTTAGATCGACCCAAAATTTCACCACGACCCAGAATATATATACTTTATGGGGTCTTAGAGCAATATTTCGATGTGTTACAAACGGAATGACAAAGTTAATATACCCCCATCCTATGGTGGAGGGTATAAAAACATTTTTTTCTATGATACCCATTTTAAATCGAATCACTTAACTATAACGACAAAATTACTTCATTGAAAAGTTTATCGACTTTTGGATAAGGATAAAGTTTTTTTTGCCTGCAGAAAAATTGGTCTTTTATTCTAGTTCGCATTCATAATTTAAGGATAAAAAATCTTTGATCTCAGGACAATAGTTTCTTTTTAGTGCGGATACCGCCTCGAAAAAACGACTCATCGTTTGACTCAATCCACGAGTCGACCCAATTTTTGCCCACCTCATAAGAACGAAAATGCTGATCAACCAGGTCATATATCGTCGATAGGAATAAGTGGTAATCAGAAATTAACTTGAATGAAATATTTCATTTTATATAATGTGTTTAAAAATTTGTTTTATTTACAAAAATATTAAAAACTAACCAAACAGCCCAAAAATTAATTAATAATAATTTGGTTATTTTTTCTTCATTTTTGTAAAACAAATCTGTGTTTATTTTCATTTATTTTAAAATTTAAATTTTACTTGAGTGAAATTACATTGATTACACTAGGTCACAAATAACAAAATTTTCTCTGTGAATTGGTTCTGGCATAGTTTTTCTCATTGATTTTGACCTACTAAACACGAAAATAAGTTTTAAACAATTTTCTGTCGATTGGTTTTCGAGATACAAATTTTTGAACTTTTTTTTTTAATTTTTGAAGGTACACTTACAATTTTGAGCATATCTTTCTTCTTCTTTGACCTATTTGATCCTAGTGCTACTCAAATTAAAGAAAATTGAGCCGTCTACAACTCATTCTCAGAAAATTTTCAAATCGGGTAAGTAGTTTGAATGTTGGCGGCTTAAAAATCAATCCGTCGTATTAATGTTCTCTCTCTCTCTCTTTTGTTTTCCTCCAAATCTTGACGTGTATCGATTTTCAGAATAAGTACTATTTACGTACGATTATTCATAGATGGATGTTCGATAATTCAAATTGATATGAACAAAAAATAATTGTAAATTTAAACGCAGTTGCTTTACCTCAATTCAATTTAATTTAATATGATTTTATTTATTATAAAATATAAAGCATTTCGTCTAGAACATTATTCTTCTCGACTCCTACCATTTTAACTTGTCGAATCCATTAAAATACTAGAACAGAAACGTGTTTTAGATCTTGATGTACAAAAATACAAAAGGAAGTGACATATTTTCCCCCCTTTAATGATGCATCACCATTGAAAATGTGAGAGAAATACGATTTATAAGCCGGAAGTAAAATTGTCTTTAATTTTCATGATTTAAAGTGGCTTTGGCTTGGCCAAACACCTTTCTCTTCTTAGAATCATTTTATCTCCCTCTCATTCTCTCTTCTTCTTCTTGTTGGGGTCAATTGAGTCTGTGGGAATTTTTATATGTATTGCATGGGCTTCGTTTTGATGGGATTGCTAGAGAGATTTGAGGAATTTGATTTCGTAATGTCTGGACACCTTCTCTCTCACTCTCTCTCTCGCTCTTTAGATATAGGTATATAATTATTGCTATGCAACTTCTTCTGGGTTCCCGAGTTATTTGGAATAGTGTATGGCTGGCTAATGATAAAACGGAAGTAATTTTCATCCGCACACACAAAAACATGAATTTACTTCCGGATTTTTTTTTTGTGATTTCTTTTTAATGTTTGTCAGTCTTCCCAATAATGTGGAAGTTGTTTTTGATTGTTCCTCATGATATGGACAGCAATTGGAATGATTCCTTTCTTTTTCTTTTTTTTTAAGTGATTATATTATATATGCTCTTGGCATTATTGTTTTTATTGCTTGTCTTAGTGCTACGTCTACTTCCGAGTGTTGCTCAGCTCTTGGACTGTGTAATTCTTATCCTTTAAGAACAAACATTAAATTAAATACTTCCGCTTATTTCATTTCCGGATTTAAACTACAAAGTATAGGAAATAAACATAACTACATAGGCTAACCCCTAACAACAGGAAGGTTTTGTGAGCATTGCGTCTACAAGAAATCTAGAGAGAAAGGAAGCACAAGGCAGCACAACCTACACAAAAGGCTATCATGGGTCTTAGCTCGGGAAAAACGGAAGTAATTCCATGAGTTTGTCATGCCTTTGTACCATAACAATATGCTAGCTAAGGAAAGCGATGACAACAAACATCAACAGCATAAAATATTATCTAATTTGCACTTGCTCGTTGAGGGTCATAAAGCAAGTGGAGGGAGGATGAACTAAAGCATAATCATGTGGTTTTTGAATATTTTGTCTGTGTGTGTGTGTGTTCTACAACACTACACTATTGTTTCCCGGCAAGTGTGCGTTTTATGAACTACCTGTTGTATTTAGAGATTTCAGTTCAGATCGATAGATCGAATGTTCAAGTAGAATAACATAGAGCGTGGGGAACCAACTTTGATCATAAATTCCATACATTTATTATTTTAAATCAAGTATATTCTTCTTTGTATTAACGAAAAAGAAAGACTTAAAAACTACCCAGCAAAAAATTTGGAAGCTATTCCAAAGGCACAATTTTAAAAACAGGACACTTCAAACTGATATATAAACTAATGAGCTGAATTATGTAATGGTAAAAAAGTTCTTTCTTTTGGATTTAAAAATATGAAAAATATCCGAAAATAATAAAAATATGTATTTTCCATTTATATTTTTAACTATTTCCAGAATTTGCAAAGTATCATCAATATAATACCAAATAGTACATTGCTTTCCCATTATTTTTTGTCTTTGATTGGTTCAAATTTTAATAGACGATTTCAATTGTGCGAAATTTTGGAAAGGAATTGTTACTAAAATTAAATTACCGAGCTCCTTAATACACCTTTTTATGCTAAAAGACTACAACTGCAAAAGAAGATTATAAATCTGCAACCTGGAACTAAGAATTGAACTTGATATTCTATGCAGGTAATATTTAACAAAATTAACTTTTAATTGAACAAAATTAAATTCGAATTATTCTGTTTACTTTCAGAAAAACTAATTTAGCTTACAGTCTGCTGATTTATTGGAAATCTAGGCGCATCTACATATTAAAGGGTGATTCTTTTGAGGTTAGGATTTTCATGCATTAGTATTTGACAGATCACGTGGGATTTCAGACATGGTGTCAAAGAGAAAGATGCTCAGTATGCTTTGACATTTCATCATGAATAGCCGAACGATCTTGCCACAATGTCGAATTT
>PGFW01005084.1:0-17863 GCA_003123925.1 Haematobia irritans
TTTTCAAATAAAATTTACTGTCAATATCAATTAATTTGATCATTAACTTTGGTCGCGAAATCAATTAAAATTTTAATTGATTTCATTAAACCTTTATTTCAGAAACCAATCACTTTTTTAACTAAGCAAACAAATTAATAACTTCGTGACAAAAGTCACTTAAATTTATAATTTTCGTAATTAAAGACATTTCTACTAAAACTTATTAATTATCAGCAAGCAAAGAAATGGAGCATAATAAAACTAAAGATTATAAACTTACTAATTTTTACCGCCATCCAACCAGACCAAGGCCATAATATTGAGGAAAACAGTAACTGAACATTCAGTAAATCGCCATGCTTATTCCGATTAGGTTGCCATTCTGGTTTACTGACAATTTTTGCCTTGACAGAGAATGCATTCCATATTGTGACATTGACTATAGATGGAATGCCGCCGCAGTGTAGAGGTTGAGAGCTATATGGCCACATATATGGATCCGTGTAATCAATGTGTGAAGGACTGAAGGTAATTCTTTGGCTATACGATGACAATAAATCCATACTTTTCGAAATGTTCAGCTTACCGTGACCTTGCTCAAAAATGTTATTTTGATGTAGTTTTGTAGCACCTTCAGCTAAGATTTGCTTAACTGATGCTTGATTTATGATATCTAATTTTTGTGGAGCTCCACTTAAAATAAGTGCTACAGCCCCTGCGACAACTGGAGAAGCCACGGATGTCCCAGACAACAATCTGCAGCCACCATTCAAACTGCTTCCTTTTATATGACTACCATGCGTAACTATATCAGGCTTCACTCTTCCATAACCATTAGGTAATTCCCAAGTTGTCATTCCACGCGAACTAAATTTTGCTACACGATCGTCTGAATTAATTGCGCCTACACCTATTACATCGCTCTGATCGCCAGGATTATTGAGGGTTCCATAAAGTGGACCATCGTTTCCTATGGCAGACACAATAACAATTTTATTGGCAGAGAGTTCTGACACTTTGTCGGTGAAGGGGCGATCCATAAAATCGGGTCCTCCAATACTTAAGTTTAGAATATTTATTTTTCTAAACATAGCATAATTAAATGCATCCAAGAACCAGGACGTGTACGATACCTGAAAACGAAAGCAAAAATGTAAATGATATTTTATTCAATTTTTCAATTGATTCAATTAATTATACTAGTTAACACTGAAAATGTGCATTTGATGAGAGGTAACTTTTCTTATGTATTTTGATCTGCTGAATTCGAAAATGAAGGTCATAATTTTGTTTGTGGAATAATTTTTGAGATATCCCGTAATTTTTAGTTTTTCGGTCTTTTTGGAATGTTGCAGTGTTGATCGACCTGTTGGAAGGGGGGTGTTGTTATATGTTTTGAAAAGTATTCAGCATACAGTGGTTTTCGTTAGTCAATTATTTGGTGAATATTTGTTGAGCTTTAATTGGGGGCACAAATATTTGGCGGGTACCGTCTATTTGCCACATGGTGATGTCAACAAGTTTCATGGGGATATATCGGATAAATTTCTTTCATAGTTCAATTAGTATAAAATTCGCGGAAACATATTCAGTTAGGCTTTTCGCTTTCCAAATCGCGAATTGCGGCCGGCTCACGTACTTGACACCTGCCATCCAGATTTTGTAACAGTCCACCTGTCACCTTCTTACGCCGCAGAACACCAGTTTGCCTTGAACTGCTGCTCGTCGCTGTAGCAGTTTTTTTTGGTCTTCTTTAGGTTCGCTTGAAACAAATAGCGCCAGTATTTCCTGCATTGGGCGAGGCTCTGGCGTGTTGGGAAGGTTCTTGTCCTTGGAAGCCACCTGCACTGACGCACGTTGTTTTGGCGGCGTACGCACTCCATGGCCTTTCTAGAAACCGTAAATGGGCAAGACTGCCAATCCGGCCAAGAACAGTAGCGGAACAACGTGTTTTCTTCAGGAAAGGCAGCAGACGTTTATTCAAAAACATTCTTTCCACGTAAATTTCTTGGTTGACGTCCCGGAAGCTATGAAAATGCTGCTTTTCAAGCGCAACAGGTACAGATGGCTTTGCCAAACCAGATATTTTCTATTGCGAAATTTGACAGCTTTATTATGTGCGTTGAAAATATCTGCTAATTTCCCTTCCTTTTGCCGTATAAAACTCTGTCCCGGAAGCTGCTTGTAGTCGGCTTTGACGTTTTGGTTTTCGTCGTCCATGTAACCACGCAGTCCAAGACTTCGTCAGCATCCGTCGGTAGTTAAGCAGCCTCCGGGATCGTCGCTTTGGCCGTCGTAATTTTTGTTATGGCATCGCGATTTTGGAGTCACACTTTTGTAAGTCGATAAGTCCGGCTCGAATGCACGTTGTTAGACGATACACTCCAGCTTATTTGCGGCATCTCGGCAGAGAGAGGTTAGGGGTTCGCTTGAAACTAACGCGGCAACTTCTCTTGTCGTCTCAGCGCTTTCCGGTTTTCGAATTTCCCCCGATCCACACCTTCCGGCTGTCGACAAACGTTCCCCAAAACACTTTAATTAGCTTTGTAAACGGTTGATTTGGCAAACTTTTATAGCGTTTTGCCAGCTTGCGTGCGGAGTTGCTCGAATTTTCGCGATGCGCGAGCGAAAAAAATTTTGAAAATACGCCTGCTCTTCTTTGGCTTGGACGGGCATTTTGACAACTGAAGAGTTGAATTCCAAAATCAAATAGGAGCATACATTCTTGCACACGGCAAGCCTTCAAAATGAGGGGTGTTCAGTTTTTTAAAATGCAAAATTGAAAGAAATACGTCAAGTTTATATTGACCAAATTTTGACCGTATCAACCTCTTTATTATTCTTAAATATGATAGGGTAATTTCTTATGGGTAATTTCAAATAACAAATTTGAGTTGCAAACATTATAAATGTTGCTTTTCCGGCAGTGTACCCGCATTTTATGAGTACGTTGATATATGATGCTCCGTTGATTATGCAATGTTTCCGAGTGTCTCAAATGTTAGGAAGGTAATTTTTCGTTTCAACTTATACTGACTTAGATGATGCTCTGGTCTCGTATCAAGTCAATAAAAATAACTGAATGTATGTTTCCAATTCTTTCTGCATATGCGGCAAATACTATTTCATACCATCCTTTAGGAAAAATTGACAAAGTTATTCCTATTCGAAGAATGATGTGTCATTAGTTATAGACCATATTTCTATTTAAACGCATTTGTATCGAAATGGCGGTGTTTAATGTGCGAACGACATTAAACCAAGTTATTTTCGTTAATTTTTTATTTTTTACGCGATTTTGAATCATTTTTAATTAATTTGTTCATGTTTTAATTATAAAAAGGGTCAGTTTTTTCCTTCTTTTTCATCCTTCTAGTTGATGTCTAAGTTTTTACACCTTTTTTTATTTCTTTGCAATATTTAAATGCTTTTTCGTACATTTTTTCAATTAAATTATATTATATCGATCCACCGCCTAATATACTTGTTACTTAATCATAATGCAAGCATCGATAACATGCCATATTCGGTCTTTTACAATCGTCTCACTAAGAACAGCTAACAACAAACAAGACAATTATCCCCATCATCGATGACCAAACCCAGCATCATAAATGTGTCTTGTTGCTGAATGTTATGTCTTCTATACGCATAGACCCTTTAAATCAAGTAAAGGGAAACAACAGTAGTCATTAAACCCTTGCGTCGGTCGCGTTCATCAAACAAACAACGAAAAGATCAATCATAAACCAAATAAATATACATTAATATTTATACTAAAAGAAATTAACTTACATTTGCCAATTTTACATTGTGAACTAATATACAAAAGTAAAATAAACTGAAGTGAAATTATATGGAAATAAAATAAGAATATAAATAGTATTACTATACGAAACTAACATATATAAAAGACTTATAAATTTTGAAAAGGCAAAGTGCGGTAAAAGCAGACGAACATGCAAGTGATTATTGTTTTAGAGGTCATAGTCGACCTCAATATACAGTGAAAAATTGGAAGGTCTATATCGACCTAAGAATTCACTTCCCCATCAAACCCCATATAAATTTAGTGGGAATTTCAACGCCCCGGCAACTAAAAACATTTGGTCAGGCTTCGACCGATATAGTGTGTTTTTATAATATATCGGTTTTATTAAAAAATGTTCAATGATTCGAAGATCAAAAGTGAACAGGTGAACAGTGACCTAACGATGAAAAAGTGATTATAAGTTAATCAAAAAACTTTCTTTTTGTAAAATTTATTTTCGCAATTCAGGTCGAAAAGTAATAATTATTTTCAACAAAAAGAATCAAGTGACTATTTGTGGAAAGTGGAATTTTGAAATCTTATTTTTTTATTCGTTGTCAAAAGCGCAAAACACATAAGTAACATTTGTGAAAATCAAAATAACGTATATGATATTTAAAATTTCATAATTTTGAAACTTTCAAAAATAAAAGTTGCTCTTTATTATTAATTAAATTTGTGCAAAACTTTTGGGACATTTTTCGTTTGCGCTAAATACGAAAAGTGACCTAATTTCACAATTGGTGATTATTTCGAGATTTCAAAAAAAAAATATTAAGAAAATGAGTCGTTCACATAAAATACATACATCAAATAAGCGTTAAAGAAGCAAAGTTTTTGTACACATATGCTTAAAAAAATGTTTGAGTTAATGAACATTATGCGAAAAACTCATGTTCAAATATCAATGAAATAACTATATGTGCACAAAAGTACACTTTGTAAATTATGAAATATTGTGACATTTTGTAAAACTGAGATCGGTTCAAAAAAATCAACTTAGTGTTTGTGGCATTTCGCAAAACCAATTTCAAAAAGAAATTATTTCAAAAGAAAAAACGGTACTTCCTAACTGTAAAACCATTACAAGGCCAACATTGGCAAAAATATATTCAGTGGCAAAAATTTGTGGAAGCATTTGGTACAAAAAACAATTGTACAACTATTATTGTGCAAAAATACTGGACATCAAGTCATCGTACAAACAACGATCAGTGACGTCAGCGCAGTACACACAAAATCTTACCACCAAAGTAAGAAGAAACAAAGCAAGCAGTAAGTACTCAAACATCAAGAGAACATATTCTGTGGAAGTGAATTCAAATTGGATATTATCTCCTATGCTACATCTCACACTTCGCTCTGCCTTATTAATTATTTTTTGGTGATTACATGCGAGTTGCCAGATCCGACATTTTTTAACTAGCTTGCGGGACATTTTTCGACCTCACAAAATTTTAATCTCGAATTATCTTGACTTTTTGAATCATTTGCACATAAAAATTGACGTCGTACAAAAATTTCATAATTTGTGCGATGATTTAATTGATCTTGTAGAAACCGACGACAGCAGTCAAATCGATTATCACATCGCGACCTTAGAATTTCTTCTAAATCATTCAGAAGACTTATGGTTTCAAATACAAGATGAATTAGACAAAAATGTCAAGACCTAATTCGCAAAATGCAGATCCAATAAACCCAAAAGCAAGACTCAGAGTAAAAAATATTGGAAAGACTTTCAACAAATAAAAAAATATTTTTCGAAAAATATAAAATCAAACAATACAATCAAAGAACGTCCCCAGACTTCACACAAATTTCAACTCCTAACAACTTCCGCGCATCTCGACAATAGATATATTTCTTCAAACACGATCCAATTATCCAAATCTCAATGTACTGCAAATAGACCGCATAGTAAAAAAAGTACATATATTAATTCATCAGACCTCTTGGGATCAGCAACGCAAATCCAATTAATTCTGGATCTCATTATCGACCTAAGAAACAGCAGGAGCACGTTTCTAATACATATCTTACCAGTCCACATTTCAAAATAAAATACAGTCAGCACACTACAACGCAAGAACAAAAAATACGGTTTCCACAAATACACCGTCATCCTACCAACGACCTATGACTTTGGCCTACAACAACACTTCAAGTTTTCGATTTCAACTGTCAATAAGTAAAAAATCTAATCGACATCGTGATGCAACGGGACATCCATCGTCACTTTATGCGATAATAGCCGACATTCGTCCATACAATCATCCGCAAATTAGTTTTAGTTCAGGATTCTAGTCCAAGCCAAAAAACTAGAATTTAAACGGCTGACCGGCCGACCGTACCTACTCCAAATCTTCATACAGCATATTGTTAGGAACATGAAAACTCAGACCTCCATCGAGCCGAAGCAGAAAGTTCATTCCTCCAGTTATAAACCTTGTTTCCGAGAATAATTTGCAAACACGACTTTGTAATTCTATTCTTTCAATACAATGAAAACTCAAGGACTCCAAGCCCGAGCAGAAGTTCATTTCACAACAAACTAGTGCAAAGACATTATTGGCAAAACACTATTTGTATATTTTTCGCCAACCAAGTGAACTCAGTCCTCCCAATAGCCGAGAGAAGTTCATTTCTTAACCTACTACATATTACAACATAAAAATTAGCAAACACGACTTTGTAAGTTTTATTCACTTCAACTATGAGCTGCCCTGCAACATTTTCGAACATTCATTGAGATTGTTTGCAAACATGCAGTAAAACTTACTTTTGGAAGATTAAAATAAGTGTTCTATCGAAGAAATGACTCATAGTTGTGTCTTATTTAAGTCTGAAAAATGAATCGTTTAACACTTTTTGAATACCTATTTTTTTTTGTTCTTTTGTTACTCTTCTTCAGCATGGTTAAATTTTAGTTAAACAAATTTTTAACATCTTTTTTAACGTGTTTTAGAAAATCAATCAAAAAATGATGCATTTGGGAGCAATTGTATTTAACTCTCTTTGATGTTTGTTTTGAATATTTTCTACAAGTTGGTCTAAGTAGCTTTGTTGAAACGTATGTCAATATGACAAAAAAAAAATTATCTTGGTGAGTGAATGAGTTCGACAAATGGATAAAAACAAACAGTATTACGGTAAAAAGTTGATAAAATTATATATATATATATGATAACCTAAGAACATCGTTTTGGATATGTATGACACTTCGAATAAGCAATAGGAACGTCCCACGTGTTCAAGACATCTGGCATACACCACTTTATTTAAAGTTAATACAGGTAAGTTGAAACAAAATAAGCGTTTTTGAAAATGTTCATGAAAAATACTATATGCTATACATATGTATTTTTGTTGATTTAGAATTTCAAACTGAAGTTGGCAATATATCTTCTGATGGAAGCAGACAAAAACAGATTCAATAATTATTTGAACGCTATGACCATTAATTTTTTAAGCTCTGTATGGTATGTTTATAATTTCATTTTATTTTTTTTATTAGAAATTTATTTACATTGTATGTATTTTATATAATAAACACTTATGTGAGTATCAATGTAAGACCAAAAACAATAATAATGATCAATAAAAAAATTATTTATTTCTAAACTCTTCCAAACTGATAAAAATATTTATTGATTGGAAGAGTTAGAAATAAATAATTTTTTATGATCAGTTATTAATTGTTTTTGTTCTTACATTGATACCACATAGTGTTTATAATATAAAAACATAAATGTTAAATAATTCTAATTAAAAAAAAATAAAATGAACATTTATAAACATAGCCATATCAGAGCTTAAAAAATTAATGGCCAATAGCGTTCAAATAATTATTGAATCTGTTTTTGCTGCTTCCATCAGAAGATATATGGCCTAACTTTCAGTTTGAAATTCTAAATCAACACAAAAATAACATATGTATAGCATATAGTATTTTTCATGAACATTTTCAAAAAACGCTTATTTTGTTTCAACTTCCCTGTAATTAACTTTAAATATAAGAGTCGGGTATTGCCAGATGTCTTGAACACTGTGGGAACGTTCCTATTGCTTATTCGAATAGTGTCATACATATCCAAAACGATGTCTTAGGTTATCATAATATATATATATAATTTTAATCAATCTTTTTACCGAATACTGTTTTGTTTTTTATGCCATTTGTCGAACTCATCGCTCCACCATGATAATTTTTTTTTTGTCATAAATTGACCATAACGTTTCAACACAAAGCTACTTAGACCAACTTGTAGAAAATATCAAAACAAACATCAAGAGAGTTATAAAATTGCTTCCCCAAATGCATCAATTTTTGATTGATTCTAAATACCGTTAAAAAGAGTTTAAAAATTGTTTGACTAAAATGTTAACTGCAATGCTTAAGAAGAGTAACAAAAAACAAAAAATAGGTATTTCAAAAGTTTAAAACGATCATTTTCAGACTTAAATAAGACTCACTATGAGTCATTTCTTCGATAGAACAACTTTTTAATCTTCCAAAAAGAGTAAGTTTTTACTCATGTTTGCAAACAATCATCATGATGTTCGGAAAATGTTGGTCAGGGTAAGCTGCATAGTTGAAGTGAAATAAAATTACAAAGTCGTGTTTGTAATTTATTTGTTGTGAATATGTAGTAGGTTAAGAAATGAACTTCTGCTCGCCTATGTGGAGGAACTGAGTTCATTGGTTTGGACGAATAAATTAGCAAAATAGGTTTTTGCAAATAATGTCTTGAAGCTAGATTTGTTTGTGAAATTGAACTTCTGCTCGGCTTGGAGGTTCTGAGTTCATTGTTTGAAAAGAATAGAATTACAAGTCGGTGTTGCAATATTTATCTGGAACAAGGGTTTATAACTGAAGGAATGAACTTCTGCTGCGGCTCGATGGAGTCTGAGTTCATGTCCTGAACAAATGTGATGAAGATTTGTAAGTAGGTCGCTCGGCCGGTCGGTTTAAATTCTAGTTTTTGGTGACTAGAATCCCTGAACTAAACTAATTTGCGGATGATGTAGGGACCGAAATGTCCGGCTATTATCGCATAAAGTTGTGACAGATGAAGATGTCCCCGTTGATCACGATGTGCGATTAGATTTTACTTTATTGGACAGTTTGAAATCGAAAGCTTGAAAGTGTTTGTGTAGGCAAAGTCCATGAGGTCGTGGTAGGAACGGTGATATTTGTGGACCGTATTTTTTGTTTTGGTTGTAGTAGTGGACCTGTATTTTATTTTGAAAATGTGGACTGTAAGATTGTATTCAAAAAGATACGTCGCTGTGTGTTCTTAGGTCGATAAATGAGTCCAAGGAATTAATTGGATTTGCGTTGTGATCCATAAGAGGTCTGATTGAAATTGAATATATCGTACTTTTACTATGGGTCTATATTTGCAGTAACATTGAGTATTTGATTTGGTACGTGGTTTGAAGAATATATATCTATTGTGAGATGGCGTCAGAGAAGTTTTGGAGTGAAAAATTGTGGTGAAGTCTGGGACGTTGTTTGATTGTATTGTTTGATTTTATATTTTTTCCGAAAATATTTTTGTATTGTTGAAAGTCTTCCAATATTTTACTCTGAGTTGCTTTGGGTTTATTGGATCTGCATTTTGCTGAATTAGGGTCTTGACATTTGTTCTAATTCATCTTGTATTTGAGATAGCGATAAGTCTTCTGAATGATTTTAGGAAAGAATTCTAAGGTCGCGAACTGTGATAATGTCGATTTGACCTGCTGTCTGGTCGGTTTCTACAAGATCAAATTAAATCATCGCACAAATTTAGAAATTTTTGTACGACGTCAATTTTTAATTGTGCAAATGATTCAAAAAAGTCAAAGAAATTCTGAGAATGATAGAATTTATTGTGAGGTCGAAGAAAAATGTCCCCGCAAGTAAGTTAAAAATGTCGGATCTGGCAACTCGCAATTGTAGATTACACCAAAAAATAATAATAAAGGAGAGCGGAAAAGTGTGAGATGTAGAGCAAGGGAAGATAATATCAATTGAAATTCACTCCACAGAAATGTCTTCTTGATGTTTTTTGAGTACTTAGCTGCTTGCTTTGTTTCTTCTACTGCGTGGTAAAGATTTTGTGTGTACTGCTACTGACGTCACTGATCGTTGTTGTAGCGATGACCTTGAGTCCGCAGTATTTTGCACAATATATAGTTGTACAATTGTTTTTGTACAAATGTCCACAATTTTGCACTGAATATATTTTTGCCAATGTTGGCCTTGTAATGGTTTTACAGTTAGGAAGTACCGTTTTTTCTTTTGAAATAATTTCTTTTTGAAATTGGTTTTGCGAAATGCCACAAACACTAAGTTGATTTTTTTGAACCGATCTCAGTTTTACAAAATGTCACAATATTTCATAATTTACAAAGTGTACTTTTTTGCACATATAGTTATTTCATTTGATATTTGAATGAGTTTTCGCATTAATGTTCAATACTCAACATTTTTTAAGCATATGTTACAAAAACTTTGCTCTTTTTAACGTTATTTGATGTATGTATTTTAGTTGTGACGACTCATTTTCTTAATATTTTTTTTTGAAATCTCGAAATAATCAACAATGTGAATTAGGTCACTTTTCGTTTTAGCGAACGAAAATGTCCAAAGATTTGCACAAATTAATATAAATAATAAAGGAAACTTTTATTTTGAAAGTTTCAAAATTATGAAATTTTAAATATCATATACGTATTTTGATTTTCACAAATGTTACTTAATGTAGTTTTTGGCGTTTTTGACAACGAATAAAAAAATAAGATTTCAAAATTCCACTTTCCACAAAAGTCACTTGATTCTTTTTTGTTGAAAATAATATACTTTTCGACCTGAATGCGAAAATAAATTTTACAAAAAGAAGTTTTGATTACTTTAATCACTTTTTCATCCGTAGGTCACTGTTCACTGTTCACTTTTGATCTCGAATCATTGAACATTTTTAATAAAACCGATATATTATTAAAAACACACTATTCGGTTCGAAGCTGACCAAATGTTTAGTGGGGGCGTAAATTCCCACTAAATTTATATGGGGTTTTGATGGGGGTGAATTCTTAGGTCGATATAGACCTTCCAATTTTTCAGCTGTATATTTGAGGGTCGACATATGACTCTAAAAAAATGTCACTGATGTTGGCGTCTGCTTTTAGCCGCAGCTTTGCGCTTTCAATTTATAGTCTTTGTAATATATGTTAGTTTCGATGTAATATATTTTATTCTTTATTTATTTCCATATTTCAGTTCAGTTTATTTTACTTTTGTATATTAGTTCAATTGTAAATTGGCAATGTAAGTTAATTTCTTTTTAGTATAATATTGAATGTATATTTATTTGGTTTTTGATTGATCTTTTCGTTGTTTGTTTGATGAACGGCACGACGCAAGGTTTAATGATACTGTGTCTTCCTTTACTTGTTAAAGGGTCATGGTATAGAAGACAACATTAGCAACAACAACATTTATGATGTGGGTTGTCATCGATGATGGGTATGTCTTGTTGTTGTTAGCTGTTCTAGTGAGACGATGTAAAAGACCGATATGCATGTTATCGATGTGCATATGATTAAGTACAAGTATATTAGGGTGGATCGTATATATAATTTATGAAAAAATGTCGAAAAAGCATTTAAATATTGCAAAGAAATAAAAAAAGTGTAAAACTAGACATCAACTAGAAGGATGAAAAAGAAGGAAAAAATGACCGTTTATAATAAAAATGAACAAATTAATTAAAAATGATTCAAAATGGTAAAAAATAAAAAATTAACGAAAAATAACTTGGTTTAATGTCGTTCGACATTAAACACCGCCATTTTCGATAAAATGGTTATAATAGAAATAGGTCTATAACTAATGACAACATCATTCTTCGAATAGGAATAACTTTGTCAATTTTCCATAAAGATGGATGAAATAGTATTGCCCATATGCAGAAGAATTGGAAACATACATTCAGTTATTTTATTTTTGACTTGATACGAGACAAGAGCATCATCTAAGTCAGTATAAGTGAAACGAAAAATTACCTTCGGCTAACATTTGAGACACTCGGGAACATATGCATAATCAACGAGGCATCATAATCAACGTACTCATAAAATTGCGGTAACTGGGAAAAGCAACATTATAATGTTGCAACTCAAATTTGTATTGAAATTACCCATAAGAATTACCCTATCATATTTAAGAATAATAAAGGGTGATACGGTCAAAATTTGGTCAATATAAACTTGACGTATTTCTTTCAATTTTGCATTTAAAAAACCTGAACACCCCTCATTTTGAAGGTGTGTGTGTGCAGAATGTTGCTCCTATTTTGATTTTGGAATTCACTCTTCAGTTGTCAAAATGCCGTCCAAGCAAGAAGAGCAGCGTATCAAAATTTTGCTCGCGCATCGCGAAAATTCGAGCAACTCGCACGCAAAGCTGGCAAAATCGCTAAAAGTTGCCAAATCAACCGTTACAAATGTAATTAAAGTGTTTGGGGAACGTTTGTCGACAGCCAGGAAGTGTGGATCGGGGGGAAATCGAAAACCGGAAGCTGCTGAGACGACAAAGAGAGTTGCCGGTAGTTTCAAGCGAAACCCTAACCTCTCTCTCCGAGATGCCGCAAATAAGCTGGGTGTATCGTCTACAACCGTGCATCGAGCCGGACTATCGACTTACAAGAAGGTAGTGACTCCAAATCGCGATGATAAACAAAATACGACGGCCAAAGCGCGATCCCGGAGGCTGTACACGACGATGCTGACGAAGTTTGACTGCGTGGTAATGGACGACGAAACCTACGTCAAAGCCGACTACAAGCAGCTTCCGGGACAGGAGTTTTATACGGCAAAAGGAAGGGGAAATTAGCAGATATTTTCAAGCACATAAAACTGTCAAAGTTCGCAAAGAAATATCTGGTTTGGCAAGCCATCTGTACCTGTGGCTTGAAAAGCAGCATTTTCATAGCTTCCGGGACCGTCAACCAAGAAATTTACGTGGAAGAATGTTTGAATAAACGTCTGCTGCCTTTCCTGAAGAAACACGGTTGTTCCGTACTGTTTTGGCCGGATTTGGCATCTTGCCATTACGGTAGAAAGGCCATGGAGTGGTACGCCGCCAACAACGTGCAGGTGGTTCCCAAGGACAAGAACCTTCCCAACACGCCAGAGCTCCGCCCAATTGAGAAATACTGGGCTATTGTCAAGCGGAACCTAAAGAAGACCAAAAAAACTGCTAAGGACGAGCAGCAGTTCAAGGCAAACTGGCTTTCTGCGGCGAAGAAGGTGGACAAGGTGGCTGTACAAAATCTGATGGCAGGTGTCAAGCGTGAGGGCCGGCAATTCGGATTTGGAAAAGCGAAAGCCTAACTGAATATGTTTCCGGAATTTTATACTAATTGAACTTGAAAAAGAAATTTATCCGATATATCCCCATGAAACTTGTTGACATCACCATGTGGCAAATAGACGGTACCCGCCAAATATTTGTGCCCCCAATTAAAGCTCAACAAATATTCACCAAATAATTGACTAACGAAAACCACTGTATGCTGAATACTTTTCAAAACATATAACAACACCCCCTTCCAACAGGTCGATCAACACTGCAACATTCCAAAAAGACCGAAAAACTAAAAATTACGGGATATCTCAAAAATTATTCCACAAACAAAATTATGACCTTCATTTTCGAATTCAGCAGATCAAAATACATAAGAAAAGTTACCTCCTGTCTCAAATGCACATTTTCATGTTAACTAGTATAATTAATTGAATCAATTGAAAAATTGAATAAAATATCATTTACATTTTTGCTTTCGTTTTCAGGTATCGTAACGTCCTGGTCTTGGATGCATTTAATTATGCTATGTTTAGAAAAATAAATATTCTAAACTTAAGTATTGGAGGACCCGATTTTATGGATCGCCCTTCACCGACAAAGTGTCAGAACTCTCTGCCAATAAAATTGTTATTGTGTCTGCCATAGAAAAGATGGTCCACTTTATGGAACCCTCATAAATCCTGGCGATCAGAGCGATGTAATAGGTGTAGGCGCAATTAATTCAGACGATCGTGTAGCAAAATTTAGTTCGCGTGGAATGACAACTTGGGAATTACCTAATGGTTATGGAGAGTGAAGCCTGATATAGTTACGCATGGTAGTCATATAAAAGGAAGCAGTTTGAATGGTGGCTGCAGATTGTTGTCTGGGACATCCGTGGCTTCTCCAGTTGTCGCAGGTGTAGCCTTATTTTAAGTGGAGCTCACAAAAATTAGATATCATAAATCAAGCATCAGTTAAGCAAATCTAGCTGAAGGTGCTACAAAACTACATCAAAATAACATTTTTGAGCAAGGTCACGGTAAGCTGAACATTTCGAAAAGTATGGATTTATTGTCATCGTATAGCCAAAGAATTACCTTCAGTCCTTCACACATTGATTACACGGATCCATATATGTGGCCATATAGCTCTCAACCTCTACACTGGGCGGCATTCCATCTATAGTCAATGTCACAATATGGAATGCATTCTCTGTCAAGGCAAAAATTGTCAGTAACCAGAATGGCAACCTAATCGGAATAAGCATGGCGATTTACTGAATGTTCAGTTACTGTTTTCCTCAATATTATGGCCTTGGTCTGGTTGGATGGCGGTAAAAATTAGTAAGTTTATAATCTTTAGTTTTATTATGCTCCATTTCTTTGCTTGCTGATAATTAATAAGTTATTAGTAGAAATGTCTTTAATTACGAAAATTATAAATTTAAGTGATTTTTGTCACGAAGTTATTAATTGTTTGCTTAGTTAAAAAAGTGATTGGTTTCTGAAATAAAGGTTTAATGAAATCAATTAAAATTTTAATTGATTTCGCGACCAAAGTTAATGATCAAATTAATTGATATTGACAGTAAATTTTATTTGAAAAGTTAACTTAGTTCGCACCCTAATTTCAGTTAATTTTGATCGTAAAAAAGCAAAAATATGTTATTCTTCCATGTAGGATATGGCCATGCACCTTATTAAGGTCACACAAACCATACGGCACGCCACGATATAATGACGTAAGTCATTAAACTTACTGACATTGACGAGTTTTAGCTCTCTTTCACTTTGGCCTTCACAATTTCAATACTTATGATGCATCTGACGATTTATAAATACACAAAATCAAATGCCGGAAAACTAATGTTTGGAACTGACTCTTTACGGAAAAACCGAAAACAGATTTTTTATTTAAAACTAATTTGAATACTTATACATTGAATATACGAACATTTTGAACACTTTTGACGAATTTTTGTAGTTTATAAACCAATTTTTTAATTAATTTGAATTAAAACATGTATACATACAATTATTAAATTGATATACATATTATCAATCTGGATTATTTTTCACAAATTTTTGGATGTGTTAAGAGAAATTTTTGTGCCTATTATTTTTATTGTTCAAATTTTATCTTCATAACATTTTTATCCCACCACCATAGGTTAGGTTAAAGTGGCGGCCCGATTAAGATTCAGGCTCACTTAGACTATTTAGTCGATTGTGATACCACATTAACTAAAAGTACCTATTACATATGGGCACTTCTAGTTTTACCGCTGAACCTTCTCGATTATTTCCTTCTGTTGTTGGAATAATCTGGTTGGTTCCAACAACATTAGCAGACTGCTTATGTTAACGTTTTCCAAGTCCGCCAGTAATCCCAAAGCTATATGCCCCTAAAATTTGCTTACGCCTTACACAAAATGCAGGACACTCACACAAGAGGTGTTTAATTGATTCCTTTTCCTCCGTAACATGACAGCTCATACAATAGGCATTATACTTCGCGCCAATAGTTTTTGCAAAATTGCCTATCTGGCAGCGACCTGTTATAGCAGATATCAGGAGTGATATCTGACGTCTCGAGAACACTAGCATATCTAGTGTGCGGTTTAAGTTTAAATGGGGCCATATTTGATTGGTGTCGTTACAACCCTTGTAATTCTCCCATCGAACATTTGTCATCATAACAACCTACTCACGCAGTATGAGCTTGCAGGTAGCCGTACCAACAGATTCTAGTTCCCCTGGAATATGTAAGGTAGTCCCTAGCCTCGCCAACTCATCCGCTTCGCAGTTCCCAGGTATCTTCCTATGACCAGGCACCCATATTAGGTGAATATTGTGCTTCTCAGCCATCTCATTGAGAGTCCACGGATTTTAGTGCAGGTTGACTGTCTGAGTATATATTAATGCCAACATTTTTTTTGGAACATTACTTCCCAGCTAATTCGCCACCTCTCTTATTGTAAACATTTCAGCCTGAAAAACACTAAATACAGTGATTAGGCAATCTTTTCGCTATTCGAAGTTACAGATCTTTAGAATATACTCCAAAAACCACTTGTCCATCCAATTTGGAGCCATCAGTGTAGAAATCTATATATCGTTTATTCCCCGCCTCACTATTGGGAATTAGAGTTTCAAACTTTTTGTCGAAAAGTGGTGTCGCCAAAGTATAATCCACTACGTTAGGCACATATGGCATTATTTTGAGGACCGAACTGTGACCGTAACTTTTTTCGACCACAGCGATAGCTCGCGCCACCGCACAGTCGATGTTGCAGCTGACTGTTTGGCCAAAATGTTTAAAGGCAATAGATGCAGCATGACATTAAGGGAATTTGTTCTTGTCTTGCTGAATGCGCCTGAGATACACAAGCACGCCATACGCTGAACTTTGTCTAAACTTGTCGGCTGGTGAAGTGCCGGCCACCAGACTACAACACCATATAGCATTATAGGTCTACCACTGGCCGTGTATAGCCAATGCACAATTTCTTGGTTTTAGTCCCCCGTCTTTTCCCTATTGGCTTTTTTGCAGCGGCTAGTATAGTAGTATAGTATTCTTTATTTCAACTTCAACATTTCATAAAATCTTTTATAACAAAATGATTTTTGTACATATAATGTTATTTAATGTTTAAATATAAGAAAACAAAAAATTAATGTGCGTTGACCTTAGGTCGTTCACTTAAATTAATATATGGAATGCTTAGATTTTTTTCATAGGTTAAATTCAGCTAATAGTTGTGCTCTGTATGCTATAGCAAATGTTAATGAACATTGCTAGTTTCTTTCCAGTTTACGAACTAACGCCATTTAGAATTGGTTAATAAGAAAGTTTTCTTGAATGATGATAGTATGAAAAGGACATTTGCCTGAATTCTGCTTAAAGCGGACAGTCGGCATAGAAATGCTGTAATATTTTCAGTTTCAATTCATTTGCACATTGGAGCAAATTTGTATTGTACCAACTCGGAATGTTCTAGCTGTTTAAGCTTCAATTGTATGCGAGTCTCGCTTCTAAATTCCACATTTTTTCTTCGCTTGAGTAAAATTTTATCTTAAGATACGTATATCCAATGCTGGGGTTAAACTTTTGTAAAATCTTCTCAGATTGTGAGGCCTTTTCCCATTTGCAGTTGTGATGTGTCTTGTGTTAAAGGGAATTGTAAAGGAGATTGATATCTCGTTACATTCATGAACTGTGGAAAATGTGTACTCATTTGTATTAAATTGTTTTCAATCATCAGAGTGTTGATTTCCTTTGCCCAAAAAATTTGGTATTCCAATACTTGTCTAGCTAATTTGTGTGGTAATCGTTCAGTTCCATATTCAAACAAGGCGCGGAATATATTTTAGATGGGCGATTGGTAGAGCATGACATGATTGCTGTTGGACTGCCCGACATCCAGGCATTAGAGAATAGGATGGCGTGAACTAAGGTAACCTTAAAAAATTTTTCTTAAAAATTCCCAATGAACAGTTAATCTAGCATCATCACAAATTTGAAAAGCCCCATACTGGCAGACACGTACATTCTGATTCGCTTGGCTTACCGCCTGAAATAGCTTCAATTTAGTGGCTGGTTGATATTGTTTCTTTATTTAAAAAGTTGTTCCAGGTAGTTATTCATGGACTATCTTGGCGGCATTATATCGTCATGCTATATGTGTTTTTGAACACTATATTGTGGAAGTCAGAATCATGCCTAGGTAG
>PGFW01005095.1:7232-19509 GCA_003123925.1 Haematobia irritans
ATTATCGATTTCTATTATATAATTTATATTATAATCTTAATCAAATGAAATTATAGGACGAGTATAATTGGTGTCCGTCCTGTCTGTTGTAATCACGCTTTCCATAGTGAAGGCTATCTT
The DNA here is from genome assembly GCA_003123925.1 of Haematobia irritans. Taxonomy (NCBI): domain Eukaryota; kingdom Metazoa; phylum Arthropoda; class Insecta; order Diptera; family Muscidae; genus Haematobia; species Haematobia irritans. The sequence goes on from PGFW01005095.1 coordinate 7,353, forward strand.
GCGGAAATTTTTTGTTTTTTTTCTGTAGGAGAATCAAGTTCGAGATGAGCTATATGGATCCACGGATTTTGATATTATTTTATTTACTCAGCTAATACCAGCCGTTACTTTACAACATATACTTTGAATTATTAATCAAATGGGCCAGTAGGGACCCTTTAGGCCAGTAGGGACCCTTTAGGCCAGTAAGGACCCCAAAGTTTAGGTGTTCGAGATGGTGGTCAGTAAGGACCACGTTGAGTCAATAAGGGATCAGCGGCTCAATAAGTTTCAGCAAATATAAACAGATGGGTCAGTAGGGACCCCGTTGAGCCAGACAAGGTTTAAAATTAAAGGTGTGTTCTGCAATCGGCAATCGGGAGAATAGAGCAGGATCAAATGTATAACAATACAGACTTAAAATGGGCCAGAAAGGACCCCCTGGGCCTTTAGGTCAGTAAGGAACACAGCGAGACAATAGGGACTCCGCAGTCGGATGAATATAGCAGGCTCAAATGTTATGGCAATACTAGCTAAAAAATTAAAGGCCAACAACCTGTGGCTCCAGCAACTCTTATTGGTCCAATTAGAGTATAGTTTCCTTTATAGGCAGAATTCAATTCAGAGACGGATGAGGCATGTCATACAGCGATGTGTTATAGTTTCGTGACAAAACGTTAAGTGGATTAATAATTATAGTTATGTTCTACAAAGTCAGATTTGAATTTTGGGAGCTACAAAGTTTCTAGGAACATTATAGCAAATTTCGAGGGTTAAAACTGAATGTGAATCAATACTCCAATTTATAAGTTTTAGTGGAAGAAATAACATGACCTTGCTTAAACCTTCTACGCTTCAAGAGAAGGAAGATCAATTAACATAAAACGGCTAGAATAAGGAGGTAAGTCACATAAATTATTCCAACCAAGCCCTCTCAAAGCAAAAATAAGAAACTGCTTCTGGACAGATTCAATACGATCAATAGAACAGCGATAACTTGGTGACCAGACAACACATGCATACTCCAATATCGGCCTAACCAGAGTCGTAAAGAGCCTTTTTGTCAAATAAGGATCAACACGCTCCTTAGACCATCTCTTAATGAAACCCAAAACACCCGTAGCTTTATTTACACATTCCTCAATATGAGGACCAAAGTCAAGCCTGGAATCCAACAAAGCGCCTAAATCATTAAATCTAAGCACATTTCTCTAGTTATAGTTCAACTATCAGTACTCAGTTTGTTCACAAACTCTACGAGAAAAAGTCATCTTCTTACACTTTACAAGCTAAAGTATCACACAATTAGAAGCACACTATTCGATAGCCCCTATATGGGAAGATGACGAGTGTCATGTGGACCTTGGTTACAGATGGGACACACGTCAGCTACGCCGCTATCAATCACTGATATGTGGCAATTGAGGCGGCTGCACTTGTCTGGTCTAGTTGGATTAAACTACCCTGGTCTGCGCGGGATGCTCTCTCCTCCATGCTATGGGCGGGTCGAGACGAGAAACAGATTAACCTTGTAGCTTCTACACGCTTCGGTACAGTATCCTCATGAATTCTGTTCAGACCTGTCTGGTATGCTGCCTGATCTAGAGGCTCTCCTTTGTAACGCTGTATCTCGCGCTCTAGAAGTGAAGGTCAACCCTTGGGTGTGTGTTGCTTCACTGATTTGGGTGGCAACTTCGATAGCAACCCAAGAGGTACTGCTTTGACAAAATGTAATTGTGTCGACGCACTGGGATGATCTTGGTTTCCCATAAAAGTGATCCAGGGGTGTACTGCGGAGACATCCTGTCGGCAGCTTCTGACTTCTGTATGTTTATTCCACTGCTATCGCTGTTTAGGTTCCACACTGGGCTCATAGTTTACCACTGACCGGCCAATTGCCTTATATGTATTAACAAGGTTTTTGTTCGCACCCCAGTGCTGCCGGCAAGCGACTTGAGACCTTGTTTCTACGCGGAGCTTATCACAAATTGCAGTGGCATGGCGACGACTTAAAAGGCTGTCGAATGGACCCCAGAATCTTGGGGTAATTTGTGTCGGAATTTTTGCCATCGACTCTGACAATCAACTGCCGTGCACTTCCGCCGTCCAGTAGTGATGTGTGGCTGGTTGGTGAGAAATTTGCAGTGGTGCTTATCAAGGCGTTTTTTACCGATTGAAAGAACTGAACTCTAGGAATCACAAACCGCAACTGAATGCAAAGTCTAATCGTTCAATTAATTTTCACTAAAAGGATCTCTCCTGGAAAGTTCATCGTTTAAAACAATTAAACGTTATAGAGATGGAGCGTTTGGAGTTGTTTGCAAATACGGTTCGTGTGAAACCGGTTACCTCTTGTAAGGGGCATAAGACAATATTTTTCTCGAACTAAAATAAAAAGGGAACGGAAGAAGGGAAGGGAAGGCAATTCAAAAATTTTGCCTTGGAATTTTTGGATCTATGTTATGTAGATGGGTTCCTCCTCAAAACGTCACTAAGTGATGACAGATTTTATGACCCGATGGATCTATGTAGATGGTTTCTGCCTTGGCTGGAAATAGATTTTTATGAATATTTTTCGACTATTCAATTAGAGGTCACAAATAAGCTTTACGTACCTCTCGTACACTGAAAAAAGCTTGCCCGATTCTAAAAATGTTGTCTATAAATTGCACCGCAGTGTTGCAATGGTAAGCGGGGCTATGAGGATCCTTTCCATTAGAGTTCTACAGACGGTTCTACCGCTCTACCTATAGAGATACAAATCAAATGTGAGGCACACAAATTTTAAACCGATAGCCAGATGGTTATCCCGAGAAATGATAAGTTTGGAATAGATTTGTATACGAAACATTGTGGTGATTCGAGACCGCTATTGAAACGGTTTAGCTACAGATGTAGTTCGAAAAATGTTACGGACCATGAGAATCCAAACAGCCCTAACTGGAATCGTACGCACTGAAAAATAATTGACAATCAATGAGGTAAGAGCGTGGAAACAGCATCAATAGAAACAACAATCAGATGAATAAGAGGCAGGATCCAAAATTTATATACGAATACAAGCTGCGAAATTTAGAAAGGCCTAAACACTCCTGGTCGCAGAAACATCTATATAAAACCAAGTAACATAATCATATATCGCGCCGTAAAGTTCGGCCGTCGGCACCGAAACTTTATTGTACCCTCCCACATAGGATTGCGTGAACTTCTACTGAAACTGTCATCTACAAATCAAATTACTTGGGTTGCGGTATCACTTTGCCGATGGGCAAGTGTATATCTTAAAATTCCTAATCAACCGGTCTCAAAATTGCAAGGTAAGGTCCCCATAATGTGGTATAATTATTAAATAAAAAAAGGCCGAATGTAAAATAAGTATATAATTAAATTTTGACAAAATTTCTATAGAAAAAATTTTGATTAAAAGTTTCTATAGAAATAAAATTTTTTGATAACAGTGTTCTATAGAAGTAAAAATTTGTGAGTAAAATTGTTTCCTATACAAATAAAGATTTTACGAATAATTTTCTATAGAAATAACATTTTTTGTCAAAATTTTTCTAAGAAATAAATTTTGACAAAATTTTCTATAGAAATAAATTTTGACAATTTTCTATAGAAATAAAATCTGGTAGATTATTTTTGTGCTCGAGGTGGCAAACCATGATTATAAACCGAATAAAGATGTTGAACAAAAATTTTTCTATAAAAATAAAGATTTTGACAAAATTTTCTATATGAAATAATTTGACAAAATTTTCTATAGAAATAACATTTTATAATTGTTTATCTATAAAAATAAAATTTTGGTAGCATTATTTTTGGTCGAGTGGCAACCATGATGTAATGACGCGATATGGACAATATTTGTAGTGATTGGGGATCGGGTATATATATAAACTATGACCTATATGGACCAATTTTGCATGGTTATTAGCAGGACCATTATATTAAAACGCAACGTTGCAAATTTCAATCTGTCGGTATTAATTTTGCTTCTCCAAGAGGCTCGCGGAGGATTAAATCTGGGAACGGTTTAATATGGGGCTATATATAATTACTGGACGCGCGATATGGATCCAATTTTGGCATAAGTTGTTAGAGACCATATAACACCAAACCGTACTAAATTTCAACGAATGCGGATTGAATTTTGGCTCCTCCAATAGGTTCCGGAGGTCAAATCTGGGGATTTGATATATATCGGGGGCTATATAATAATTATGGACCAGATTCTTGCGTGTTTGTTTGAGAACTAATACTAAGAGCCAACGTTCCAAAATTTCAACCCGAATCGATGAATTTTGCTACTACTAAAGAGGTCACGGAGGTCAAATCTGGGGGAATCGGTTTATATGGGGCTAATATATAAATATTATTGGACGCGAATATGGACCTATCTTTTGCATGGTTATTAGAGAGCATATACTAATACCTGACGGTAACCAATATTTCAGGCGGATCGGATGAAATTTTTGCTGCTCTTAAAGGATCAGCAAACAAAATCTGGGGATCGGTTTATATGGGGCTATATATTATTATGGGACGAATATGGACCAATTTTGCATGGTTGTTTAGCAGACCATATACTAATACACGTACCTAAATTTCAGACGTGATCGTTATGAAATTTGCTGGCTCGTTAAAGATCGAGCAACCAAATCAGGGGATCGGTTTATATGGGGGCTATTTAACATAAATTATGGACCGATATGGACCAATTTTTGCATGGTTATTACAGACCATATACTAACACCACGTACGCAAATTTTTCACGCAAGACGGATGCAGTTTGCTCCTCTAAAAGAGGCTCCGGAGGTCAAATCCTGGGGATGATTATATGGGGGCTATATATAATTAATGGACCGAATGGACCAATTTTTGGTGCATTGGTTGTTAAAGACCATGATACTGTACACCATGTAGCCAAACTTTCTAGCCAGATCGATGAAATTATGCTACACTTATAGGCTCGCAAGCCAAATCTGAGGTCATTTTATATGAGGGCTATAACGTAAAAGGGGACCGATATTGGCCTACATTCAATAATAACTACTTGTGCTTGAGTTTGAAGTTCGATAGCTTGTTTTCGTTGCGAAGATAAATAGGGTGATACGGTCAAAATTCTGGTCAATTACAAAACTTGACGTATTTCTTTTCAAATTTTGCATTTAAAAACTGGAACACCCCTCATTTTGAAGGTGTGTGTGCATAGAATGTTGCTCTCTAATTTTGATTTTGTGAATTCACTCTTCAGTTTCAAAAATGTCCGTCCAAGCAAGAAAGAGACAGCGTAAATCAAAATTTTGCTGAGCAATCGGCGAAAAATCCGAGGCTACTCGCACGCAAAGCTGGCAAAAATGCGCTAAAAGTTGCCAAATCAACCGTTACAAATGTAATTAAAGTGTTTGGGGAACGTTTTGTCGACAGCCAGGAATCTGGATCTGTGGGGGAAATCGAAAACCGGAAGTGCCGCTGAGACGACAAAGAGGAGTTTGCGCGGTAGTTTCAAGCGAAAACCCCAAACTCCTCTCTCTCCGAGATGGCCAAATAAGCTGGGTGTATCGTCTAACAACGTGCATCGAGCAAAAAACGATGATAAACAAAAATTACGCAACTGGCCAAAGTGCGATTCGGAGGCTGTACACGGACGGTGCTAGACGAGTTTTGCACTGCGTGTAATGGACTAACGAAACCTAACCGTCAAAGCGCGACTTACAAGCTAGCTTCCGGGCAGGAGTTTAAAATACGGCAAAAGAAGGGGAATGGTAGCAGATATTTTTCAAGCACATCAACTGTCAAATTCGCAAAGAAATATCTGGTTTGGCAAGGCCATTCTGTACCTTGTGGCTTGAAAAGCTGGCATTTTTCAGATAGCTTCCGGACTGTGCCAACAAAAGAAATTTACTTGAACGAATGTTTTTGAATAAACGTCTGGCTGGCCTTTCCTGAAGAAACAGGGTTCGTTCCGTAACTGTTTTGGCCGGATTTGCATCTTGCCATTACGGTACAAAAGACCAATGGAGGTGGTAGCGCAACAAGTGCAGGTGGTTCCCAAGGACAAGAACGCCCTCCAACACGTCAGAGCTCCGCCCAATTAGAAATACTGGCTATTGTCAAGCGGAACCTAAAGAAACCAAAAAAATGCTAAGGAACGAGCAGCAAGTTCAAGGCAAACTGTCTTCTGCGCGAAAGAAGGTGGAAAAGGTGGCTTTGTACAAAATCTGATGGACTAGGTGTCCAAGCGTGAGGCCCGGCAATTAGGATTTTGGAAAAGCGAAAAGCCTAACTGAAATATTTTTTCTGAATTTTTATACTAATTGAACTTGAAAAAGAAATTTAATTTGATTTTTTTAAAATAACGATTTCACTCGATTTACAGCGTTTTCCCTTGACTCGAATTTTTTGACCGTATCACCCTTTACTATATACTTTATCTGAGTCTTAGAGCAATATTTCGATGTGTTACAAACGGAATGATAAAACAAAGTTAATGAATACCCGCATCCATATGGTGGAGGGTATAAAAACTAAAATAAATTAAGTATTAAGCTTCTTGATGACTGGAATCGATTCAGTTAAGAGAAATCAATGTATATCGCTAGACCTAATTATTGTTCCTACACAAAACATTACTCGTAAGTGGATTAAAAACATCATTAGTTATGTCTTCCAAAGTTTCTAGTTAATAAATTGGGGAACATTATAGCCACACGAAAGAAAAAAAAAGTTTGGATAACGTGTACCGAAAACGTTTTTCTTTTGGGTTTAGAGTTTTTTGAATTGCTATCGAATAATTTTAAAGTTAATCACCCAAAAAAATTCGTTGTTATAATTTTTTTTTCAATAAAAAAAGTATTTTTGAAAAACACAACACAGTCCATTGCGTTTATATCAAACAACTGTCTTTTCTGACATTTAGGTCTTTATATAAGACACATTTTACAGTTCAAAATTTAATATAGTACAATAGTAATGTTGAACATTTTTTCGGAATCTTCCAACATATCTGGATTATATGTAAAAAAAAAAAAACAAAAAAAAAATTGGTCTTAAGCTAGGGATCGAACCCACTGACCCTTGGCATGCAAGTCGGACGTAGCAACCATTGTTGTTTTTACATCCTGGAAAAGAATAAACGTTTAATCACAAAAAGTATTTGGCTTTTCTCCACATACTTCCTTACACGAAAAGCAAATGAAGAAACGAACTTGTTTTGTCTAAATTTGTTTGGGAGGAAAGAATTATTTTTTTGTTCGTCAGGTTTGGCCTGATCATAAAAACTGTGACTTTTGCGACATACATTTAGACGGAAACGTCGTAAACCCAATGTAGAAAACCCTCATTTCAAATAAAAGAAATTATGAAAATTTTTAAATTTAATTTTGTTTCGCTCCCCGATAAAAGGGATGCAGAAAATATGCTGTTATAATGTATGTATTAAAAACTCAACTAGTTTTACATCTCTCATTCGCAACTTCAAAGTATACTTAGTTTGCGTGATCCATAATGATCATCCAAGCTTTTGTTGCATCAGCGCATGACTAGCTAGAGTAAAAATTGGGCATTAATAAGAAAAGCTTAATTCATAAAATTTCTCTCTAATGTACTCTGTCAGTTTCTGCAGAAATTTGTGGAAGGTTAATTATGTTATTACCATCGTCACGTTTACTGCACCATCGAGTAGGACATATCAATTTCGGCTTGGAGTCTCCTATTGAAATAAGTCTATTCTTTAGCTTATTTGTTTTAAATGCCGTTAAAAATTTCATGAAACATGCCTGAGAATTGGAAACTTCTTCCCAGATATCATCATCTTGTATATCAGCGAATTCGCTGCGCAGCTGACGCGACTGAATTATTTTGAGTTTGCCGACGTTTGTTAACCCTTTTTTATATTTACGACACTGTATGTGACGTTTAGCAACTTTGCGACAGTCGGCAAATTAAAAAGTTCGGTACAAAACCATTTCTGTTTAAATACACTGAAAAAACAGTGAACGCCTTTTCCATTGCAAAATTAACTAAACTTGTAAGTCAATATTGAGACCATTGATTAGCCGCTTAAGATGTTTTTCAACTTTGTCTAGTTTTATAATTCCTCTTAAATTATAGTTTCATGTATAACATTATATTTTAGTTCATTTTTAAGCAACCCATAAGATTTATATAACCCCTACAAAAGTTAAAAAGTCAATATTCCTTTTGGTTTAACTTGCTGATTTTGTGGAAACCGATAATAACAAATGGTTTACAGTCTCTTTAAAATATCTGACAACTAAACTAGTTTTAAATCAAATTCCTTCCACAGTACAGAGAAATTAAATAATTAAAGGAACAACAATCGTTTTACTATTATGGAAATGTTCATACATTAAAATTAAACTTTCTTTAAGCAAAAGTACTTTATTTAAAAAAACTTATGATGAAAGTTCTTAATACAATGTTATTTTGTGAATAAAAATTATCGACCACGTGGAACAGAGAGTAGTTCATTTGAGACTCGCTGTGTTTGGAACATTTTGACTTATCCTTTTTTTTATTCATTCGTAAGTTAAATTTTTTCAACGATATCTTGCTGGAAAAAAATGGAAGGCAATAAATGAAAATTGTTAAAAATTAACACCGTGTAATATAAGATTTTTAATCTTTATATTTGCTTGTAACTTAACCATATTTGGCGGGCATTTTATCAATGGTGTAAGGAATTTCAACTTTTCTTTTGGAAAACGTATCTCATAAAATTTGTCAGCCTGAAAACAATTAGAGAAATAATGAAGTATTCTATATAAAAAACTGTGTTGTTATCGATGTGAAGGATATAATAAAATAAATATTCTAGTTGAAAGAAAGACAACGTTTTAATATATAAACTTACCATTACTCTATTAAATTGTACGTCCTGGAGGGGAAATATAAAAGTTGTCACTAAATTTATTTGGGTTATCTCTGAAATTTAAATATATATTTTTTACATTAATTAAAATTATTTAATAGGTTTCCAAAAATAATTTCATTTTCGATTTAAAATGCATTTTAGTCTATTGGGAAATGGTAAATTTAAGTTATACTAATTCGACCGTTTTATGAATTTTTGTGTTATACTACTTAAAACCAAATTGAATAAGAAAATAAAAATTTCAAGTTTTGGTTCACTTTTCGGCTCAACGATGAAAATTATAGCGTCTGAAATGAGCCGTAGTCAAAATGACGAAGGATGACGGTACTGTACAAAAATAAGGATGACTGTACAGGTTAAAAGAAAGTTAAGAATCTTACCTTAATTCACGTATTAAATTTACAAGCAAAGGAGTACTGAAAAATGTTTCCAATTTTTAAGGGGTTATTCTGAATTAAAATATTTATATTTTTACAATTAAACAATATAAACATTGGTTTCCAAAAAAATTTGATTAAAGAAATAATAACATATGGTATTACCTGTTTGAATGATAAAAAGGTGCATAAAATTCGCTAAATATTCTAGTTTGAAAGAAAGCAAATTTTTAGCAAAACTTACAAATTTCTCTATTTTTTTAATTTATTTGTATGCAATGTGGAGTTTGCTCTGAATTAAAATATTGCTTTTACAACAAAGAAAACATTAAACTGGTTCCAAAAAATTAATTAACAAATCAATATATCTAAAAAATATTCTTTTAAAAGAAAACCATATTAAAAATAATACTTACTCAATTTATGATAAACTGTACGCTGAGATATAAAAAAATTTCGAAATTCAATCTGGAATTTGAATATTAGATTTTTTACATTGAAATAATGAAAATTTCAAATACACCTTCCAATTCGCAACATTTTTACTACATATTCTTAATAACTTTTTTCTAAACTACGATAAAATATTAAATAAGTTTCAAATTTAAAAGGTTTTAATAAACAAACACCATAATATATCATGTCTCAAAATCCAAAATATTCCATGCCTTTATATTCCCACGCCAACGCCAACTGTTAACAACGTGAAGCATGCCAAACAAAACCAGCCAAAGCCAAAACATCCCTACAACAACAAAAACACATGTGGCCTTTATTGAATAACAACACCCCTCATCAGCAAAAACCATCCAAACGAAATAAAACAACACAGCACACACAAACACTAAATGAAACAAAAATAAAACACCCCACGCTCAATGTATGCACAACAAAACTTCAAGTAACATCATCTTTTACATTGAATCACAATTCCAACTATTCCGATATAAGATCTCTGTACTTATGCATTAGTTTCTCGCATCTGGCTGACAATTTACTCTTATAGAAAAATATTCGTAAAGGCACAAGCAGCTTTTATGAACGATGAACAGCGTTTACTTAAAGATTTGCAAAATTTTCATGAAATGTTATCCTATCATTTTTTGACAGAAAATGTCTATTAAATTTTAATTACATGTGAACTAAAAATATTTCATTGGGTAATTTTTTACCAACAAATTATTACTAATGAATTGTCAGTAAGAAATTTGCCTTATCGCACTTTTCAAGTTCACTTTTTCGTCAATAAAAAATATTTTCTCATAACAAAAAAATCTTATAGTAAATTGCACTTTATTTAATTTAGAAATATACTTTACTTTCAACAAGTAGTTTTATAGCAGACAAACGAATTTCTAAGTGCATACCAAGTTAAGAAATTTTTAATGAAATTTCCATCGTATTATTGTAGCCATGAATTAAACGATTGCTACTTAGAATTTGTAAAATTTCCTTTCGAGTAGTTAAATTTTCGTTGAACGATACGAAAAATGAACTAAAATTCTGGAAATTCTTGTATATAAATTATTGTAAAATCTCTTAAATTTACGAGACCTTTTTTTCTGTGTAATTAAAATTCTCGAATGTTTAAATAGGGTGAAACAGTAAATTTCTACTATAAGTTTATGGAGAATAAATACCATGCATATACGCTTCTACGCTCAAGAGATGGAAGTCAATTAAAACACTTCTATACCCAGAGAATATTTTACTTAATTGAAAATACAATGGCTAAACTAAATTGATGAACATTATTTTTCCTTTAGTTCGAAAGGCACTTTTTCTGGTATACGCTCTCTGTTTTGTCTTCAATTGAGATCTTCCAATTGATATTCGTGGTCTTATCCAATCACTTCAGCTGTTCCCTCCTCAGTTCTGCATGTGGTCGCTATGACCACGCCTCTAATCTTGAATTGAGTAGTCCATAGAGTTTTGGGTTATTCCAAGATTAATCCCGACAATTTTTCCTGGACTTTTATCGCTTGGTCATTAACATGAATCTATTCGCAGTTTGGTATCATTCTCCCTTCATGTTGAGGCCTCGTTGCCTCACACCGGCTGCCTATCTTATTGATTTGTCCTCTCCATAACTGAAAAAAAGCATGACCGGGTTCCAAAGATTTTGTCTTTACTTTAAAAAATTTGGTATTGATTCCATAGCCCAAGAAACGGGAGAATACAAGTAAGGGATACTTTGTAAGACACAATTTTCTTTATAATTTGGTTTTTGTGTACTTGCTTTTAGGGAGAAAATTTTAATTTTTCGCTTCTTCATATTTATGCAATGTCCTTTGAAAAACGAGTTAACGAGAAACCTTTATTTTCCAAATTAAAGATCTGACTTCCAGTGAATTATGGCTATTGTAAAAAAACTTCTTTTAAAATAAGTTTGAAAAAAACATGTCCCTACATTTGAACGATTTATTGCTTTGTAGTCAAGATGCAAAAAGACAGACAAATTTATAAGACAATTTTTCATTAAATTTAAAGAATTATTCTGACTATTAAAGTCAAGTTGACTTAGCGCCAAACAGTTTTTTCTTTCATGGTATGATACCGTTTCTTAAGTCAAATCACTTAATTATAAGGACACATACGACTTCATTGAAAGTTTATCAACTTTTGGACAAGGAAAAACTTTTTACTATTAGAGAAATGCGTTTCTATGCTAAGCAAAATTTGCAATTCGTATTTTAGACAATGAAATCTTTGACCTCACGACAATATTTTTTTCAGTGTAGGGGTAGGACGTTTAGAATGGTTTCTAGTGCTCTACCTGAAGTGGTCCTCATAGCCCCGCTTACATCAGGACAGCAAGTCCGATACATCCGTTGCAGAGTTTTCCATGGTACATGTATTCTCCATCGATGCCAACCGTAATTTGATGCTCTAGCTCGTTTTT
>PGFW01005096.1:11280-22396 GCA_003123925.1 Haematobia irritans
GGAAAAATATAAGATAACCACAGAAAAACACCAGCAAAATCTTTATTATTTTTTTCCTCTCGCAATTACGTTTTGATTAGTCGACTTTCAATCGCTTCACTTTTCATCGAAAGTTTGCGAAAAATTGTACTATTTCGGAGTTTTCGACTTTTTCAAAATTTAATTAATTGGAGATGATATTCAGAGTATGTATTGTTCATACATACTATGTCGAATTTTTTGCACCATTTTCTATTAAAATTCGATTTGCAAGTTTCAAAATGATCAAAAGTCCATTATTTAGAATTTGTGTATTACAATGAGCGTCTTCGTCTTTTTCAATATCGAAAAGTCCAATTTTTAAAATTTCCTAAAAATGTTTTATTTAGCGTACAAGTGAGAGAAAAAAATAGCAAAAGTTAAGATAAGAAAGAATTTTATAACCTGAACCACTTTGTAGATCTTCATTTTCGATTCCATCCCTTAAATCTTTCAAATTGTTGAGTTGCCCTAATAATTAAAGGTTTATATTCCATATGCCATTATAATTTAAATCTGAAAAGATTTGGAAAACAAATGTTTACACTTCTAAAATAGTAATCTCTCTCTCTTCGGCTCATAGCCCTGGAAATGGAAAGTAAAAAACGAGGTCCGTTGCCCGGACCATGATGAGTGTTAGAGAGAATGTCTGACGGGCCGACAATATCATACCCTACACATATCCCTTCTAAATTAGTAAACATAACATACTTATTTGGGGGTATTATTAAAATAAGTTTGTGAGATAAATCTGGATCGCATACGATGTGGCAGATTCCTCTCACTTTTTCCCATATCTGTATATAAGAAAATTAAGGTTTACATGTTTACGGGAGCTATATCTAAAGCGAAAGATATTAAAAACAAAATTTGCATGAATAGATAGAATGTACTCCCTGTGCAACAATTTTACGTATATTGGATTTAAATGTAAATTGGAGTAACAACTTTAGGCCCTACTGCCCGGTTCATTATGAGGGTATATCGGGTTGAAAGATATATTATCTGAACCGATTCTTTCCACATTCAATAGGATCTCCACTCTTATCCCCTTTCTCTTTTCCCCACTTATGGGCCCGAACAATACATATTTGTACCAAATTAGATTAAAACTACGAGCCTAGAATTTGATAAAAAAATGTGTTTCACAGGCAGACGGACATGGCTGCGGTCGAATCTGGGTGCCGCGCCTGAGCGCATATTGCCAAATAAAAGCCATGTGCCTATCATGTCTCCATCTGGGTGTGGTAAACATATTGCAATAACTAATAATATCCCCTCAAAAGGAGTGTTAAATGTAGAAAAGAGAACACTGCCCAAAAAATATTGTTTTCAGACCCAAATATTTTCTTGATAAAACAGTTTTTTTTCCCTATTTTAAAGTCGATAAAAAACTGAAATCGTTTTGTTTAGAATAAAGTGATTCGACTAAAAGGGTATTTTTTACATTAAAACAACTTTTGTTTGACAGGCCAACTAGTTTTAATAATTCAGAAAAATTCTTCAAAATTTAATTTAAATCGGCCTATAATTTGTGACTTTATGATCTGATTACAAAGCAAAATAAGTTCAAATATGAGATATGTTTTAAACATTTATTTTAAAGAAAAAGGCTTTTACTTTAAATTCGAGTCTGGACTAGAGGTTTGCGCGTGTTGTCGTTCACACATTTCTAAAGCACTTTTTAGTATCAAGTACTCAAAATTCAAATTTAAAAGAGAATCACGCTTTGAACGTGTCCTTACATGAATTCTCTGCTTCTCAGCTTCGGAATCAATACCATAAATCATTAGTGTAAAGATAAAATTTTTGGAACCGGGCAAGCATTTTCTCCGTGTAGAATGTAGATCCTCTCAATAAAACAATAATTCATAATTTGAATAGAAACAAACCCATGAGAAATGTTAAGTTCTTAAAAATTTTATCTTTTACACTAAGATTTATCGGTATTGATTTCCGAAAGCTGAGAAGCAAGAGAATTCATGTAATGACACGTTTCAAAGCGATTTGATTTTCCTTTTAAAATTTGAATTTTTAAGTACTTTGATACTAAAAAGTGCTTATAGAGAATGTGCTTGAACGACAACAACGCGCGCAAACCTCTAGTCCAAACTCTTGAATTTAGTAAAAACCTGTCTTTAAAATAAAATGTTTAAAAACAGTATCTCATATTTTGAACTTATTTTGCTTTGTAATCAAGATACATAAAGTCACCAAATTTATAGGCGATTTAATTAATTTTGAAGAATTTTTCTGAATTATTAAAACTTAGTGGCCTTGGTCAAACAAAAGTTTGTTTAATGTAAAAATACCCATTTTAAAGTCGAATCACTTAATTCTAACAAAACGATTTCAGTTTATCGACTTTAAAATAGGGAAAAAAAACTGTTTATCAGAGAAATATTTGGGTCTGAAAACAATATTTTTGCCAGTGTATCTCTTTTCTACCATTAACCACTCTTTTGAGGGATTTATTATTAGGTTGATTGCATAATTGTTTACCAAACACCCAGTTATGCGAGACAATGATATGGCACATGGTTTATTGGCAATATCTCAGGGCCGGCACCAGATTCGATCCCAGCCATGTCCGTCTGCCTGTGAACACATTTTTTAATTCAAATTCTAGGTTCGTAGTTTTAATCTAATTTGGTACAAAATATGTTATTTTCGGCCAGAGTTGGAGACTCCTATTATGTTGAAGAATCGGTTCAGATATATTATCTTTCACCCATATACCCTCATATTGACCGCAGAGGCCAAAGTTTTACTCCAATATACATTACTCCAATTTATTTTTTATACGGTAAAATTGGCTGCACACGGGAGTACATTCTATCTATTCATGCAAATGTTTTAAATCGGTTCGCTTCTAGATATAGCCTCCCGTAAACATGTAACCTATAATTTTCTTATATACAGATATTGGGAAAAGTTGAGAGGAATCTGCCACATCGTATGCGATCCAATTTATTCCTCACAAACTTATTTTAATAATACCCCCAAATAAGTGATGTTATGTTTTACTAATTTAGAAGGATAGCTGTAGGCGTATGATATTGTCGGCCCCGTCGACATTCCTCTTACCACTCACTCGTTTTTTACTTTCCATTCCAGTGGCATGCAGCCGAGAGAGGAGATTCTCTATAGAAGTTGTAAACATTTGCTTTCCAAATCTTTTTCAGATTTAAAATATATGCATATGGGAATATAAACCCTTTTATATTATAGCACTCAAACACATTTGAAAGCATTAAAGATGGAAATCGAAAATGAAAAAGATCTACAAAGTGTTCCAGGGCTTATAAAAATCTTTTCTTATCTTAACTTTTGCTATTTTTTTTCTCTCACTTGTACGCTATAAAACATTTTTAGGAATTTTTAAAATTGGACTTTTCGATTAATTGAAAAGACGAAGGGACGACTTCTTGTTAATACACAAATTCTAATAATGGACTTTTGATCATTTTGAAAACTTGCAAAATCGAATTTTAAAGAAAATGGTCAAAAATTCGACATAGATATGTATGAACATACATACTCTGAATATCATCTCCATTATTAAATTTTCGAAAAAGTCGAAAACTCGAAAAAGTACATTTTCCAAAATATTCGATGAAAACGTGAACGCATTGAAAAGTCGACTAATCAAACGTAATTTGCGAGAGGAAAAAAAAATAAAAGATTTTTGCTGGCTGTTTTCTGTGGTTATCTATATTTTCCTAATTTTATATATAGAAACGTAGGGATATTGTTTTCGTCTTACTTTTCCTTAAGAAAATTATGGATCCAAATTTATATGCACACTTTTCTTAATACATTTAATGGGTCATACATTTTTTGCCGCATTTTAATATGCCCAACATTTTGGGTATGTGCAACATTTTGGTATGTGCAAAAATGCTCTTTGAGGCATGTAAAATTGCCTGCTTGTAGAAGCCGAAACGTTCATGACTATCGCGATCTTCGAAAAGGCGCCTTAAATTGCCAGTGTAAATGAGAAGCGCATCTAAGATTCACTGCTGGCGTTTCTTTCCATTGTAAGGGCTGATTCTTTTGAGGTTAGCGATTTTTCTTGCATTAGTATTGACAGATCACGTGGGATTTTCAGACATGACTGTCAAAGAGAAAGATGCCTCAGTATGCTTTGATCATTTTCAATCATGAATAGACCTTACTAAACGAGCAAACGCCTTGCCAAATCATTGAATTTTATACCAAAATCAGTGTTCTGGTTCGAAATGTGTTTCGCGACTTTACGTCCGATTTAGTGGTCTACATACGACAAGTGAGCCAAAAAATTAATGCGATGGTGACCAAGTTTCGCACTCAGTTTACTTTATTGGACATTAAACAACCACACGAATTGCGCGTACAGTGCGTAACAGAAGAGAATATCACTGGCGTCTGTTTTCTTGAGAGTGTTGCTGAAGGACCGGAAATGTCGCATTCGGTCGCCGTTTCGCAGCAATTGCGGTTTGTGTTATTCGACCACATAGGAAGATTTACGCAAAGATCTTGGTGTTAAAAACGTATAAATTACACTGTGCAAGAACTTTGAAGTCGACGATCTGCCACAACGTCGAATCTTCAGTGAATGGGCCCTAGAAAAGTTGGCAGAAAATCCGCTTTTTTATCGACAAATTTTGTCACCGATGAGGCCTCATTTCTGGTTGAAAATGGTCTACAGCTAAATCAAGCAAAATTGCCGCATTTGGAGTGAAGAGCAACCAGAAGCCGTCAAGAACTTCCCATGCATCCCCGAAAAAATGCACTGTTTGGTGGTGGGTTTGTACGCTGCGTGGAATCATTGGACCGTATTTTCAAAGATGCTGGTTGGATCGCAACGTCTACGGCTGAATTGGCGCATCGGCTATCGTTCGATCGCCTAACAAACTTTTTTTGTTGCCAAACAATTGGAAGAACTGAACTTGGTTGACATGTCGCGTTTCAACAAGATGGCGCTACATGCCACACAGCTCTCCGCGATTCTATGGCCATTTGAGGCGAAAACTCGGAGAACAATTCATCTCAAGAAATGGAACCGCGTAAGTTGGCCCACCAAGATCATGCGATTTGACGCCTTTAGACTATTTTTCTGTGGGGCTACGTCAAGTCTTAAAGTCATACAGAATTAAGCCTAGAACTATCCAGCTTTTGAAGACAACATTTCGTAAGAAATTCGGGGCTATTCCGGCACGAAATGTTCGAAAAAAGTTGCTCCCCAAAATTGGACTTCACGAATGCGACCACCTAAGGACGCAGCCGCCCGGTCAACATTTTAAATGAAATTATCTTTCAAAAAGTAAATGGTCATCGACCAATCTAACGTTTTCAAATAAAGAACCGATGAGATTTTGCCAACATTTTATTGCCGTTTTTTTTTTAAAAAAAAGTTTATCAAGCTCTTAACAAATCACCCTTTATTATAATTTAGAATCTTGCTATTTGCGTTATTTAATGTCCTGAAAGAATACATTGTCCCCATTGCGATACCATCCTTGGAGATGGAACATCTAATTTCCCGAAAATGTAGAGATGTTTGTTAAAATAAGAATTGTTTACAATCAAGTCCATTCAGCAATGAACCAAAAATTGAAATTTTTGATCTTGTTGCCTGCCACAGTTGTGGTGAAAATGGTGGCAAATTCTGAAGATTAATTCGGTCGAACAGGGAACGCGAAACCCACGGACCCTTGGCATGCAAGGCGGACGTAGCTACCACTTCTCCACGGTGCCCAAATAAATCTATGTTTCTGTTTCATAAAGTTTGTTTATTCGGCTTGTGGGCGCCGCAAGCTATGCTATATAAATATACCTTATATGGATAATTGTGTATTGATGACAATAACAGCAATATAGCTCAGTGGATAGTGTGTTGGCTTACAAATTGCATAGTCCGCGGTTCGATCCTCCGTTCAAGCGAAAGCTAAAATTTAAAAATTTTATAAAATTAATAATTTCTTCTACATTGTTTGTATTATAGAAAAATGTGCTCAGAACTAAAAAACCTCGTAGAAGCGAGAAAAATTGCGGGAAAATGCAATTAGCCAGAAAAGATTGTTTTTAGAGTTAGAGTCTTTATCAAATTGTTTTTACATCCTGGAAAAGAATAAACGTTTATCACGAAAATTTGATAACTTTCTTCCAAATAAACTTCCTTACAGCGAAAATCAAATGAGAAACGATCATTTGTGTTGTCTAAAATTTTCGTTTGGAGGAAAAGAACTATTTGTTTTACGTGTGTGAGGCGGTAAGGAATTGTTTGGAAATCCTGTTGACTAGTTTGCATAAAACTACAAATGGAGACTAAAATTCACAGAGACCCTATGAGCCCCTCTAACTGTTAAGAAATAAACGTAAACTATCACATACCATACTTTTGTACACATTTTCGATTCCATGCCACTATACATTAGTGTTTTGCTTCTAAAATACAATTCTTTACCGTAATCATAAGAGGTATAAAACATTCACTATAATTACAGCCAACCGGCAATATTAAGAATGGCTTTATTCACGGCTAGCCTGAATGCTGTTATGGTAAAGATCACTATTTTCGCTAAACGGAAATTACTTTTCCTATTTAAAAATATACGCAAAACTTAAATCTACAATATGAATTAAATAGCTTCACACATTGCAGCTACATAATAAAATTCATTCACATACAATTATATGTGTTCCTTTAATGCTGTAATCCCAACACACACAACCCACACTACCCCACAAGGGACTGTCCTACATATTATTGTTCTTAAGAGATTTAACGCAATTATACACTCGACTGAAGGTTTTTTTATTTCCGCTTCTGGCCCTTCATAATCGCCTTCTTAATTCTCTCTTGTTGATTTTTTTCTTTCTATCCAATGAAATTGAAAAGGACGATACTTGTTTGGTCTAAAAAACTATAGTTTTCTGAGATGCAAAATTTTTTTTCCATTTACTGCCATCTAAAAAGGTGTTATTATATTAAGTATAAAAGCAAATGAATTCAAAAGAAGTGCAAAGAAAAAAATTCGTAGCATGTCCGCCTTGCCCACAAAGGGCCGTTGGTTCAATCTCTGCTTCGACCGAACACCAAAAAGTTTTTCAGAGGATTATTCATTTCTGATGGTTTCGTAGCTTCTCTAAGTGGTTTCACTGAAAATGTGAAATGTCGTTCGGCTCGGCTATAAACAGGAGGTCCTCTGTCATTGGCTAAAAAAATGATATCGGCTAGCACCAGTGATATGAGGGAAGTTCACCATCAGTGTTACCGTTGGAAATTTTGAAAAAGTCGCAAAAAAGTCGCATACTCAAAAAAAGGTCGCACAAAAAAGTAGCATAATGATAAAAAAGTCGCATACATTTGTGAAGTATTTTTATTACAAAAAATCTTCTATAAATCAACACAAAAACAATAAAGGAACACTCCCTTTAACATCAAGAGATATTTTAGCAACTTATTGTATCATAAAATCCAGTAAAACATAAACTTGCAATAAATAAAAAGTTAACTTTCTTCTCCTTCCTAAAATTAGCAAAAATGTACGAGAACGCCATCAAGTGTCAATTTAATATCAGCCAATTAAAAGCATTTAAATCAATTAAAAAAACAAAAATATTTTAATTTTTTATACTACACTCCTAATTGACTCTGTGAAATATATTGCACGTATTATTTGTTTATGGCTAACTCTTGCAAGATTTTACTGGGAAAAAAAATCCTAGCAAAAACTTGCAACTTATCTATTCCTCAAATTTCAAATTTGATCTCACTCTGGCTCTCTTTTGCTGGCTTTTTGGAGTAAACGAAAGACTCCAGTAAAAATTTGTGATAATTATCAAAAATTAGTGGGTACTCGAACGGAGCTAGTGGTTGAAATGATATGCAACAAAACAACGACTTAACAAACCAGAACACCGTGTAGGGTAGGTATCGTAGGTTAGGTGTCCATTGTGATAACTATACGTGATTTTACTTCTCTCTTAGTTATGAGTGCTCTCTATGTTTAGCTCATGACAACTTGTCATGGAAAAAGTGAACTTTTTTTATATAGCGAGTTCGGGTCTCACATTGTGGGTGGAGAAGCTTTTGAAACATTCAGCATCCACCTTAGAAACACTATTTGCTCTTTGATCGAAACTGGGTTTGAATCATGACCCTCTTGTATCAATGCGGCCATTGGGGTGGCTTCGCGTCAAGGGCACGGTGATTTTTACATATTTACATTTATTTTTAAAAAAGTCGCATGACGTTCAAACAAAGGTTGCAAAATGCGACTTAAGTCGCACAACGTAACGCTGTTCACCACTGTGGTATTCACAATGGAACTGTATAGTCTGAAATATAGGGCAGCAACTGACCTAACTAACTAACTTGTTACGAAATTGAACTATATTGGATTCGATTTGATATTTTCTATTAATGCAATGTTTAAATAACGAGATTTTGAATTTTTAACTACCATTTATATTATTTATTTTTAATTATGTTGTTGTTTGATTTCAGGCTTAAAACCGATCAAAGACATACACTTTAGAAGAGGGAAATTGGCTGCTGAGAACTCAAACCATGGACGGCCTAATCCCTATTGGCGTTTACGTGTTTGTTCGATACATTAAAAGGCAAATAAAAAGAAATTACGAGTTGTTAATATCTGGAACAAACGGGAAAGATATAATTTTAATTTATTGCAATTCTTTAATTTAATTATAAACATGTATGGACCTATCGCCGTCAAGCAAATTTTGGTAGCGCAAGCCAATTTCCCATCTTCTAAAGTGTATTGTCTTTGAAAACATGCATTGACTAAACTACAAGTGTAGCTTAACCAACAGAGGAAAAGTATGCTGTCAAATTTATTTTGGAAAAGACCATAGATTCAAATGGTTGGATGGACCAACGTTTCGGAATTAACCATCAGTATCCTCATCAGCTCATAAATCGGGGCAATTCACTCAACCCAAAGTGAACTATCCTTGAAACCTCCCGAAAAAAGGTTTTTTTGATAGTCGGATATTTATAATTAAAAAAAATCATTGGCGCCAAATCATTACCATATTAACCACACCGTAGTTCACTCTTACTATTTTTGGGAGATCTAGGAAAAGTTTTTCTGCTTTAGTAAGCATTGAATTACTGTATTGAAATTAAGACCCACGTTTAGTTCATATATATTTTGGAGATTCTTGATAAAAAGAAAACTCCATTGAGATGGTGAAAAGTTTTAAGAGTTAACTAAAAAAAATATATTTTTTTTCATAATTTCAGCTATAGTTTAACGACAAACGTTTTTCAGTGTGGTTATTCCCTTACGGTTAAATAACTGTCGCGCTTAATTGACCACATTGTCCACTGAAGTCCTCGTTTATAATAAAAATACACGATTAATTAACAAACATTAAACTCCAAATTGTCTTGGTTATAGTTGCGATGCAAACTGTTAAATATATTATTGAGAGAATCAAAAATGTTTACGCGGAAGGAAATGTGAATTGGGAATCTAAAACTTTTAATAGCGAAGTCTCAAATATGTGTCAGACTTAATTTGAAGATTACTTTTTTTAAGGCCAAATATATTTTTTATGGAACTGATCTCCTTTTTAACTTTTAATTACCTTTGGGGTAAATTATGCCAGTTGAGGGAGTTATGTCAGCTCCCATATCTACTCACTAAACCTTGGAAAGTCATCGTTATTTTTTGTACACTAACGTCATCCTTCGTCATTTTGACTACGGTTTATTTCAAGACGCTATAATTGACATCGTAAGCAGAAATGAGAACCAAAATTGAGTTTATTTTCTATTCAATTTGTTTTTAATCATCTAAAATGCATTTTAAATCGAAAATGAAATTACGCGTCGTCATTTTGACGAAGCGAGTTAATTAAGTGGGAATTACTATATACCGATTTGTGTTAACATTTAAAAAGACCATTCTGGTTTTTACTTTTGCAAAATATGCATAAGGGGTGAATTTTAATTTGCAACTTTTCGCGATTAATTCCAAACGATTGCACAAAAAAGAAAAACTCTAAATGAACTTTCTTATCTCTATACGATAATCCTTGAATGTTGTTAAGGTCGTGGTTTTTTGCCAAGAGCAGGTGTTTCCTCTCACTCTCTCTCTCTCTTCCTCTATATCTTATCTAATGGTCAATGATGGCCTGCGAGAGTATCTTTAGAGGAGTGAAACTAATTAAATTATCATTAGCAGGAGGATGGGACTTCAACTTCCGTGTGTCTGTGTGTGTGTTTATGAGTGGGAGAAAGTAATCTCGTTATTTTCAAACCTTGTCCTTTCTCTAGATAAAATAACCATTACGGAATTTTATGTTCTTCTGTATGTATGTGTGTTCATGTGTATGTTTGTATGTGTTGTTTGCTAGTTTATTTTGTGTTAACGATGATGGAAATAAAATTGTTTGTATTGCCATTTATAAATTTCCATAAAAGTAGAATTGAAAGCGAAAGTGAACAGCAACTGCACAGTAAACAGACCAAACAGAAAGCTGCTATATCAGCACCACCATCATCGAAATCACTATGTCAGTACAAGTACAACTATTATGGCACTCACTATATTGTGAGGGCTGCGTCGACGTTGACATAAACGTAAAAATCGCTGCCAGCATCCACAATCATTTTACAACACCCACAAATACACGAACACAAACGCACACACACACACAGCTACAGAAGCATATTGAGCTTGGAAATTTTATGTCGAAACATTTTCAAGCTCATATAGTGAGACACGCTGCTTCTATGAATGAATGAGAATGCAGGGGGGGGATTCTCGATTGTATGTTGGCATAGTTTGGTTGGGGAGCGGGCAGTACGACGACACTGTTTCGTGGCAAAATTTGACCCATTTTCACAGGTTAGTTTGTTGTGAATGCATGGCAATCGTTTGAATATCTTAAAGAGAGAGTATATATATTAAGGTGGGTCGTTTGATATTGGGGACACGTAATAATGATGTGAAAGAGCACAATTATCGAATTAGTTTAGTTGATTTAAATTCGCAACAATATACCATATCATTGTATTATAAATTGTATTATGACCTAAGGAGTACTGCACCCAGAGAAGGAATATGATCACCTCAAA
>PGFW01005096.1:40977-52995 GCA_003123925.1 Haematobia irritans
ATTTCTATAGACAATTTTGTCAAAATTCTATTTCGATAGAGGATTTCGTCAAAATTTTATTTTTATATAAAATTACTGTACCACTTAGTTGAAGAGGTCAATTTTCTCAAGAATTCTGCCAATCCACAAACAGTAAAAAATCTACGATTTTTGGTAAAATTCTATCAACTGTTGCAATAGTGATATAGACACATCAATTTTCATCCGATTTGGCTGAAATTTAAAACGCAGAGCTATTGGAGATCCACAAAGACGTGTGTCGAATTTGGTATACATCGGTCCATTTTTTGGTATACGGTAGGTCAACAAATTGTTGTGGCGATTATGGTGTGCACAGACAGGTCCATGTTTTGGTATAGCCCTATATAGGCCGATATCGGGGTTTGACTTCTTGGGCTTCTATATACCCCAATTTTTATCAGATTTGTCTGAAGATGGAAATATGGAGGGATTTTAGG
Source organism: Haematobia irritans (assembly GCA_003123925.1). Lineage (NCBI taxonomy): Eukaryota > Metazoa > Arthropoda > Insecta > Diptera > Muscidae > Haematobia > Haematobia irritans. The sequence goes on from PGFW01005096.1 coordinate 41,436, forward strand.
TGCACAAAGAGCTGTATCGAATTTGGTTTACATAGGTCCATTTAAGATTCTTTTAAAACTCAAGCGATCTACTTGGTAGCGAACTTGTCATCAAATCCTCTTGAAATTCTATATTTTTGCAAATAACACGCTACGATGCAAATTTTTCAAAGGAAGCTTTTATATTTGATTAATGGATGTGGGTATTTATGATTTGGCCAGGCCGAATTTAATGTTGTATATACTTTTTTTATTCACATTATGATAGCACCGACCCACTGTTTATGTCATTCATTCATAAAATTATCATATCAATATCAGTGACTGTTGCGGTAGTGATATGTCTGAGCAAATATTAAAGCATAAGTTCAAAAACCTTTAATTTTTAAATGAAATATTACAGGGCGCACCATCAAAACTGAACAGAAGAAAATGTTCAACTCTAACCACATAGGTGGAACGATATGGGACTTGGAATATGAATATCATAAAGACGGATTATGTCAAACTTGATAAGGCAAAAGTGGATTCAATGCTATCGCAAGAGCTATTCACGACAGGGAGCCTAGACAACTTGCATATGTGGTGGATATACACGGAAATATTCTATACACTTAGGCCAATCCACAACAGGGTTTCTTCATCTAGTAGGCGTGTGTGAGTGTGTATGCGTTTTGTATATGAGAAGCACCTTGGAAAGAGGTTTTTCGACAAGAGCTAAAGGTAAGCGTATTTTGTATATTTATATTGGCTTTCATGCATAAGCCGCATTTTGGTTTGAGCTTCTTTCCATAAGTCACTGGGTGTTTGTTTTCATGTTGCATGTGCGTGTCTGCTGGACCATAACAGCCTTCAATCCACCAGCTGCGTCATGTGGTGTCATCGTTGCAGGACCAACACACACACACACTCACACATACACCCAAACACTCAACCCAAATCGCCACCGTATGGCTGGGGGAACATCAAATTAAAATGATTAATATTTCCCCAGTGGATCTTGGCTCATAAATTTAATATGCGCTCTCAATGTAAACAACATTAATGTTACTCATAAAAACCATCCTGCCACCGATGCGATTCCATCCATGCATCGGGCGATAGCCTACCACTAGGACGACTACATAAATACGTGCCCACATAAGGATGGGTCGATGCGAGTCCGTCTATACATTATTGGTGATGTCGAAAGACACTGACAGAAAAAACTTTTTTGTAGCTATCAAATAAAAAATGGGAAAATTCTAAAGTCAGGTGGGGCCGACGATATTATACCCTGCACCACATTGAAGATCTGAATTTTCGATACCAACACTCATCCGTCATATTTGTTGGGTGTCCTGAACCTATTTGAATAACATTTTTGCACATTTACAAAATCATTAGACTTACATTTTAAACCTGCTAATGTCCTGGGTAATTATAGCTTTTTTTGTTTCTAAAATTACAAATTGTTTAATTTGTACAAATTATTTAAATTTTGTCGAAAACAAAAAACTATTTTGAAAAAATTTTGAATTTTTGAAATTACTTGAGGTTAAACGTTTCAGGCAAGCGTCAAACATAACGTTCCATATTTGAAAATAAATTTGGGGATTGGTTTATATGGGGTCTATGGAGTTGTTGAGAGTACGGTTGACACTCGAGGAAAAAACAATCTATCAAAATTTGGAAAAAAATATCAAAAAAAAAAACTACTATGAAAAAAGTTTCTTCGAAAGAACTGATTTATTATTTTATTTTAGAAGTTTCTTGAAACTTCTAAAATAAAATAAAATACAAAAGTGTTGAAATTTTAAATATTTGTAGGTATTTGATAGTATTTGATAGTATTACCTAAAACGAGAATTTAAATTGTTAAAGATGTTGACTTAATATTGACTTTACAGAAAATTTAGTCCAAATTTTGTTTTTATAAAAAAAAAAAATCCTTTTCTATATGAAATTTCAGCAAAAAATTATAATTTTTATAGAACATTTGGTCAAAATTCTATTTCTATAGAAAATTCAAAATTTTATTCCTATATATTTGTTTTTTCTTTATTTCTATAGAATTTTTTTTTTCGAAATTGTGTTTCGATAGAACATTTTTGTTCAAAAATATATTTTTATGGAAAATTTTGTAAAAATTTTTTTCTATAGCAAATTTTGTGAACATTTAATTTCTATGGATTTTTTGTTTAATTTTATTTCGTAAAAAATGTTGTCAAAATTTTATTTCTTTAGAAAATCTCGTCAAAATTTTACTTCTATAGAAAATTTTTATTTCTATAAAAATTTTTGTCCAAAAATGTTATTACACTAGTAGAAAATTTTTTGCTCTAATAATTTTATTTCTATAGAAAATTTTTGTCAAAATTTCTAATTTCTTTTAGAAAATTTGTTTCAAAATTTTATTTCCATAGAAAAAATTTTGTCAAAAAATTTATTTTCTATTAAAAATTTCGTCTAATATTTTACTTCTATAGAAAATTTTTATTTCTATAAAAATTTTTGTCAAAATGTTATTCCTATAGAAAATTTTGTCTAAATTTTATTTCTATAGAAAATTTTGTCAAAATTTTATTTCTATAGAAAATTTTGTCAAAATTTTATTTTCTATGGATTTTTTTGTTAAATTTATTTTCTTTAGAAAATTTTTGTTTAAAAAGAAAGTTTTATTTCTATAGAAAAAATCGTCAAAATTTTTTTCTATAGAAAATATTGTCTAAATTTTATTTCTATTGAAAATTTTGTCAAAATTTTATTTCTGTAGAAAATTTTGTCAAAATTTTATTTTAAAGAAAATTTTGTCAAAATTTTATTTCTGTAGAAAATTTTTGAACATTTTATTACTATAGAAAAATTTTGTCACAATTTTATTTCTATAGATGACGTTGTCAAAATTTAATTTCTAAAGAACATTTTGTCACAATTTTATTTCTATAGAAAATTTCGTCAAAATTTGATTTCTATAAAAATTTGTGTCAAAATGTTATTTCTACAGAAAATTTTGTCAAAATATTATTTCATAAAAAATTTTTGTCAAAATTTTATTTCTATGGATTTTTTTTTATTTTATTTCGCAGAAAAATTTTGTCAAATTTTATTTCTATAGAAAATTTTGTCTAAATTTTATTTCTAGAATGTCTTTTTTAATTAAAAATTTTGTCAAGAATTTTTATTAATGTAGAAAATTTTTGTCAAATTTTTATTAATATAAGAAAATTTTGTCAAAATTTGTATTAAATCATAGAAAATTTGTCAAAAATTTTATTTATAGGAAAATTTGTGAACATTTTATTTACTACAGAAGAAAATATTTTGTCACAATTTTAATTTCTCATAGATGGCACGTTGTCAAAATTTAATTTCTTATGAACATTTTGTCACAAATTTTATTTCTATAAAAAATTTGTCTGCAAAAATGTTATTTATACAGAAATATTGTCAAAATTATTTCATAAAACATTTTTTGTCATAAATTTTATTTCTATGATTTTTTTATATTATTTCGCAGAAAAATTTATGTCAAAATTTTTTATTTCTGTTAGAAAGTTTTTGTTCGGGCAATTTTATTTCTCCTAAAAATATTTTTGTTCAAAATGTTATTTCTATACAAAATTTTGTCTAAATTTTTATTTCTATAGAAATTTTGTCTAAATTTATTTCTATAGAATTTTTTCAAAATTTCATTTCTGTAGAAAATTTCTATAGATGACGTCGTGAAAATTTAATTTCTAAAGAACATTTTGTCACAATCTTTATTTTCTATAGAAAATTTCGTCAAAATTTTATTTCTATAAAAATTGGTGTCCAAATGTTTTTCTACAGAAATATTTTGTCAAAAATTATTTCATAAAAAAAATTTTGTCAAAATTTTATTTCTATGGCATTTTTTTTATTTTTATTTCGGCAGAAAAATTGTCAAATTTTATTTCTGTGGGAAAGTTTTGTCAAAATATAATTTCTATAGAACTTTGTAAACATTTTATTTACTACACGCTCACAGAGAAAAAATCGCTTCTGTAACATATACTTCCCAAACATATTTTGCTTCAAGCATATACATTTTTGGGGTATTGCCCAAACATTTATAATGTTTGAATCATCTTCCAATATATAATATGTTTGAAAGCATTATTTGGGTCTAAACAATATATTGTTTGCGGTATGTCAATTGTCCAATCCATGTTTGTATTTTGGCATTCAAATTCAATAATGTTGTCTTCAAAAAACAATATGTTATTATGTGAACTATATAATATGTTATGGAAAGCATTTGCCACACTAAAAATATTATAATGCTTTAAAAAATTCTCCCAAACAATATTGTGCCTACAAAAATTTTATTTATTTTATTTATATTTTTACAATCATAATTGAATTATGAAAATTTAAACACGGTAATATAGGTGGTAAACAACATAGGTTTTCGACCTGAATGCTCAAAATTTGTTTCTGCCACCCAATTTGTATATTCCCCCACATCTTTCTTCACTTCCACGAGATTTTTTAGTTCTTAGCACCTTTTCTGTAATATACAAACACATTGTAGAAGAAATTATTCACATTGTATGATTTTTTTATTTTAATTTTACCTTTTTGCCGGACGGGGATTCGAACAGCGGACCACAACAAGTTTGTAAGGATCAAAGAAGTAGCTTGGCGAATTCATTGCCCAAGGAAAAATAAAATGTTAAATTTTGTAATAACAAGCAACACCACCATACTTAATTTCAATATCGCTCCCTTGTTAAATATGCGCTTCCAAAAGCTTACAAAAACACATGTATGTTTATAGGCTATTGTCTAAATATAATATATGCTTTGCATTCGTTCAGGCATTATATATATTTTTAAAAAAATTTTATGTCCCAAACATAATATGTTCTTAACATATTAACAATATATGTCCCAAAACCATGTTATGCTAGTTTTATGAACATTATATCTTGCACTGCCAAAATATTGTGTTTAAAAATTGTTTTCCAAACATATAATGTATAGCCAAACATAGTGAAAAACAGTCTTTTTCAATCCGTGTATAGAAAATTTTCTGGTCGCAATTTTATTTCTCCTAAAAGTTTTTGCCAAAAATGTTATTTCTATACTTAAAAATTTTGTCTAAATTTTATTTCTATAGAAAATTTTGTCTAAATTTTATTCTATAAAATAGAAAATTTTTTTTCAAAAATTTCATTTCTGTAGAAAATTTTTTTTAAAATTTCATTTCTGTGGAAAATTATGTCAATATTTTATTTCGTGGAAAAATTTTGTCAAAATTTTATTTCTATAGAAAATGTTGTCAAAATTTTATTCTAAAGGAACATTTTGTCACAAATTTTATTTCTACAGAAAATATTGTTAAAAATTTACTTGTAGAGAAAATTTTGTCAAAATTTTATTTCTATAGAAAGAAATTCTATAGAAAATTTTGTCAAATATTTTATTATGGATTTTTTTTTTTGTTTAAATTTTATTTCGCATGGAAAGTTTTTGTCAAAATTCATTATTTCATAAATAAAATTTATTGTCAAAATTTTTATTCTGATAAAAGATTTTTAGTCAAATATTATTTTTTATAAAAATTTTTTGTCAACACATTTATTTCTCAAGCAATTTTTTTTTGTTGGTGTTATTCGTAGAAAATTTTGTCCAAAATTATATTTCTTATAGAAAATGATTCTCAAAATTTTTATTTCTATAGAAAAATTTTATCAAAATTTTATTTCAATAGAAAATGTTCGTCAACATTTGTTTTTTATTTCGAACAATTTTCTGTCTGCAAAATTTTATTTGTTATAGGAAAATTTTCGTCAAAATTATATTCTGTAGAGAAATTGATTTGTTCAAAGATGCATTTGCATAGATATTTTGTCAAAACTTTTATTTTTATTGAAAATTTTGTAAAAATTGTATTCCTGGAGAAAATTTTGTCAAAATTGGATTCCCAGAGAAAATTAAGCCAAAATTTTATTTCTATAGAAATCATCGAGGATTCTACCAATCTACAAAACAGTACAAAATCTACCATATTTGGTAGAAATCTACCAACTGTGGCAACCGTGATTGAACTTTTCATTTCACGTTCGGGATCTTTAAATTGCCAACCTAGATCTTGGGTTGTGGTAACACTTACCGAGGGCAAGGTACCCTATAACTTCTAATTCGCTAGGTATGATTTAGGATGGATAAATTGACTCGGACCGACTTTCTATTTTACTTAACATACTTGTTTCGATAAAAAATCGAAAAGTAGACTTTTTAATATCCCTACTATACGATCATGGATTGCTGCTGCATTGAAACCTTTTAAGTCCTAATTTGAAACCATTTTTTATGTAGAAGTTTCAAGCATATTGAAACCTGATGTAATCGGAAGCTAAGATAAATATTTACGGCTTCCCAGGCAACATAATCTTTGATGCTTTAAAAGTATATAATATTTACCCTAGACAAAAAATTGTAATTATTTTAAATTCAACCCATCTTATATCATGTTGATATTCGTTTATAATTTAAAGTTTATATATATGCGGTTATGCATATTTCCAGAATTTCTGCCTCGGGTTTATGTTGTTGAGCATTTTGTATAACCAACTGACCATCAATGTCTGCTTTTTCAGTCTTCAGGCTATAGTAATTCCGAAATGGCTAAATGGATTGGAATTCTGTTTCGTTGCTTGATAATATATCTTTTACTCCAGTCGTACAGCATCCATTTGGCCATTTAGTCCAGAATTCCATAGTCAAACTACTCCATTATAATGGATATATGCTGCTTCATTTTTTTTTTCATTTTTATTTAATTTAAAAATAAGTGAAAAATTCGGCATATAAACGAATACATACGCTCGCATATGAGCATAATGTAATCAGCAATATTTTAATATAATTTTTAATTGCCATTCGTGAGTGATTGTCTGTTGAGGTATCCTTGACTAATTGCTTTCGCCGCTTCATTTCTGCCAACGTCATCATCGTCATGATTGTCATCATCGTGGCCATCAATTGGCCAGGATGAGTCTCTTAATTAAAGTTTGTTTACTTCGAGAGTAATGCATAAATTGACCATTTGTACAAAAGCTGTGGTATTGCGGCGATGATGATGCTGATGGTGGTGGTCGTCGTGGTGGAGGTGGTTACGATGAAACTGTTGAAAATCCTCCGCCTCCCTACCTATATATCAATGAAAAGTGCATTGCATGCTTGCATCCATCGAAATGACTGTGAAGAGCAAATTGAAGAAATGCTGATATCATGATTCAATTTAAACGATTCATAACTCATTCGCAGTCGATGATTTCAAAGTGCCTCTTATTCCATGGCAATGCATCGAGAACTCAGCCATTAGGGCCGACCATGAATGATTTGTTGATGAACCAGAATATTTTATGGCTGTCTTGTATTTTTTTATTGCCAACTAGAGAAGAAAAAAAAACGAAGAATCGTAAGTTTAATATTGAATTTAATTTTTTTTTAAACCTCTCCCTCTCTCTCTTTAACATTTGCTTCGATAACACCATTGAATCGCAGGTAAACATATCAACCAGTCAACTCCATCAAAGGCATCTGTCCAGTTTAATGAATTCTACGAAAATCATACTCAAAGACGAGTAATTTAATCCATTTGGAGGACTCAGTTTTTGGAAAATAGGCTTAATGAAGTTGCATTGGTAGGAAAAAGAGTTGACAAACAAAATTCTAAAAAAATTGCAACTACCAAATACCTAAAGGAGGACGCGTAACATATATGTACCAATCTAGAGTTCCACGAGGAAAAAAAAATCCAAAAGTAGCTATTGATATTAGAGGGGGTACTAAAGCAGAAAGTAGTTAGACCATTGTAGGAAAGAAGAACTTGATATTAAAAATTAAGTTCAAGAATTCTGCAGCTGTCTTAAAACACGGCATTTTTAGGAAGCAATCCCACTTTTTACGATCTGTTAACAAGTAAGATATTAATTCTACACTCTGTGAAAAATCATACATCGGGGAAAAACTCTAGCTTTTGGGAGCGCATATCGGGTAAAAGATATATTTGTGGGAGCTATATCTAAAAATGAACCGATTTTATCCAAAATCAATAGGGTTCTATTCTGAACCAAAACACATATTTGTGCCAAATTTGGAGTCGATTGGACTAAAACTGCGACCTAGACTTTGATTACAAAATGTGTTCACACACAGACGGATGGATGGACATGGCGTGTCTATCTCGTCTCTTTCTGGGTGTTGCAAACATATGCACTAACTTATAATACCCTATTTCATTTTTATACTCTCCACCATAGGATGAGGAATATTAACAATGTCATTCTGTTTGTAGCACATCGAAATATTGGTCTCGAACTTCGTAAATTGTGGTGAAAGTTTGAGTCTATCTAGCTATATCCGTCCGGCCGTCCGGATATACGCTAACTTCCGAACGAAACAAGCTATCGACTTAAAATTTGGCATAAGTAGTTGTTATTGATGTAGGTCAGACGGTATTGCAAATGGGCCATATTGGACACCTTTTACGTATAGCCACCATATAAACCGACCCCCATTTGGCTCGATGAGGCTCTTAGAGAAGCAAATTTCATCCAATCCGGTTGAAATTTGGTACGTTGTGTTAGTATATGGCATCTAACAACCATGTAAAAAATGGTCCATATCGGTCCATAATTATATATAGCCCCCTATTAAACCGACCCACAGATTTGGCTTGCGGAGCTTCTTGGAGGAGCAAAATTCATCCGATCTGGTTCAAATTTTGTATTTTGTGTAAGTATATGAACACTAACAACCATACAAAAATTTGTCATATCGGTTCATTCTAATGAAATGTAGCATATATAAATAAACCGATCCCCACAATTTGGTCTCGGAGCCTCTTGGAGGAGCAAAATTCATCCGATCCGATTAAATTTTGTAAGTGGTGTTAGTATGTGGTCTCTAACAACCATGCTCATATTGGACCATATCGGTCGAAAATTATATCGTGTATAGCCCCCATATAAACCGACCCACAGATTTGGCTTGCGGAGCCTCTTGGAGGAGCAAAATTCATCCCGTCTGGTTGAAATTTGGTACATGGTATACGCATATAGTCTTAAACATCCATGCAAAATTTGATTGATATCGGTCCATAATAATATATAGCCCCCAAATAAACCGAGCCCCAGATTTGACCACAGAGCCTCTTGGAGGGAGCAAAATTTATCCGATCCAGTCGAAATTTGGTTACGTGGTGTTAGTATATTTCTGATTCTCTAAAAACATGCAAAAATTATTCTAATATCGGTTGCCAATGTATAATATTGCCCCATATACAACCGATCACATTTTTGGTTTTGGAGGAGCAAATGTTCATCCGATTTTCAGTTGAAATCTTTTTTATTTTGTATAAGTATTATGAAGCCTAACAACCATACAAAATTAGTTCATAATCGGTTCAATTAAAACCGACCTCACATTTGGTCACCGGAGCCTCTTAGATAGGAGCAGAATTCATCGAATGGATCCGTTTTGAAAATCCTTGTACATTGATGTTAGTATGTGGTCTCTAACAACCATGGCTCATAATTGGACGCATATTCGGTCCCCAATTATATGCGTTGTATAGGCCCCTCGATATAAAAACCGCATCCTCAGATTTGACCCTTCGCGATTCCTTCTTGGCAGGGGGGAAAGCAAAAAAAACTTTTGATTTTAATCCTCTCTTCTTTGGTATAGTTGGCAGTTTAAGTGAAATCAACTTCAAATTTTGCACAAGTATTAGATTTGGGTCATAATCAACCATATGGATTCCGTAAATATCTTTCGTTGGACATGAACTTATAATTCCCCCAAGGGGATGAAACTAGGGCCCCTTTGGTTGGGTGGCAGCCCGATGTATCAGGCTCACTATAGTCTAAGTCCATTATCATACCACATTGGTGAACTTCTGTCTTATCAGGTGATGGTATAAAAGAAGGTGCCTTGTCGTTGAGATAAACATAGAATCGGACAGCACTCATTGATAAGAGATAAGTTCAGCACTTGTGGTATCAAAATGGACGGAATATTTTAAATGAGCCTATAATTAAGAGCTGCCACTAGACCTAACCTAAGTAATGGAGTTCTTCTATTGTTTCCAAAATTGTGTAGGTTTTTTTTTTTTACTGGAAACACTCATGGACTTCGACAAAAGCTTACTTTAGTGCAACTGGCTAAGAGAGTTTTATAGCACTAAACGACCTTTCAACTACTGAATTTATTGAAATCAGGATTCGTGTCATTTTTGTTCCGGAAATAGTGCAAACTTGGATCATCTCCAATGAATTTTACATGGGCTTGTCATAGGACGGAAGTACTCCCTTTTTGGATCCTTTGCATTGCTTTAGAAGTTGTGCCCTGGAAGTTAATTTGAATGAAGAAATTTAAAAAGCGAAATTTTTTTTTTCAACCAATTTCACTTTTTTTTCATCATATGTTTTATTACACAATTATTTTCCTATTATCTAATTTTTACAATTTGAAAACTTTTTCTTCCGACCAGGGTTGAAGCGTTCTGTTATGTGCACATATAACAGAACGCCTTAGCACACTCAGCCACAAACGCCATTGACATAAAGTCGAAAGGTCAATTCAAATGTTTGTGATATGATCGTAATACGACACCAAGGAATAACATTTATTCTTCTCGAGAGTTTTTATTAGTATGAAGAAAAAATAAGAAACGCAGGTTCAAATCTCATAGGCGGCAATTTTTATTTTCGGTATATATTTTCGTATAAATATATTTTTCCATTAAAAATCAACAAAAATTAAAAATTCTCGTAATTTGCAAAACCTTCTCAAAAGAACTTCCATGGAAGCGAAAAAGTCAAACGGCACAGGTTCAAATCCCAGCGATGATGAATTTATTTTTTTTTTAATTAATTTCTATTTTTTTTAGTTTTTTATTAATTTCCATTTTTTTTTTAAATTTAATTATACAAAATTTGCACTTAAGATAGCCTGATTGCGTTCTTTCTAATACTTGTCCAAAAGGACTGCATCGGAAGTTGAAAAAACTCGATGGGGGATTCTGGGATGGGCTTTAAAAGAAATGTTTGTGCACTTGTCCAAAAGGACTGCATCGGAAGTTGAAAAAACTCGATGGGGGATTCTGGGATGGGCTTTAAAAGAAATGTTTGTGGTGGAAAATTCCAATTTTTTTGCGTGGTTTTAATTGCGAAAGATTGGACCCAGGTAAGGAACTAGAACTTCCATGGAAGCGAAAAAGTCAAACGGCACAGGTTCAAATCCCAGCGGGGATGAAATTTATTTTTTTTTATTTTTTTTTTTTTAATTAATTTTTCTTATTTTTTAGTTTTTATTATTCCATTTTTTTTAAATTTAATTATACAAAATTTGCACCTAAGATAGCCTGATTGCTTCTTTCTAATACTTGTTCCCAAAAGGACTGCATCGGAAGTTGAAAAAACTCGATGGGGGATTCTGGGATGGGCTTTAAAAGAAATGTTTGTGGAACAACTTCCAATTTTTTGCTGGGTTTTAATTGCGAAAGATTGGACCGAGGTAAGGAACTAGATGAACAATTTGAGAAATGCAGAAGAGGAGACACTAC
>PGFW01005100.1:9093-20916 GCA_003123925.1 Haematobia irritans
CATAGGCTTCAATTTTTGACACACAGAAAATCTAAATAAATAACCAGAGATGGGATTTGAATTGACTAGAATATAACATTTTTGCTAAATGAAGATACATACTATATAATCACGTTGCCCATTCTATTATTTATTTTGCTTCTTCTTTCTCACACATTTTTTCTCAGACACTCATATTCTCAATTGTCGTCAGCAATACAGATTTTTCCACCCGGATGCGTGCTTCTTCAGAAGACTTTGTTTGCGATACTATCAGTCCTATAGAAATATCATTGATTAGGCATGAAGTTGTAAGAAGAGACTACATACATTGATGATTTTACACTGGCTTTTTATCAACGGCCGATGACAAGTAATGCATTGGCTTGAACATGATTCAATTTACGCGCACCCTCATAAGCTTAAGCATGAGGAGATAAAACGCTATTGGAAGACATTTTAAGGATCACCACGACTTGTACATATTATCTGGGTTTTTAGGACAACTCAAGTTATAGGCCTTATATTTCTAACCAAATAAGATGAATATAAATATGAAAATAAAAAGAAATTAATCGAAATAAAGAGAAATAATCGCACAATTCAGTGTAAAGGCACCTTATATGGTCGATAAACCCTGCGGCACACACGGTTGCGGCCGATAAATCCGATTGTATAAGGGTCGTGTTCGGCTGTTGGCGGGAGCGTGTTGCCATATAAAGTCAAAAAAACTATTGATTTTTTCTGGTTGGGTGTACAAATCATTGAGTGTTAGGGGATGTTGCAAACATATCGAAAGACAATTTATTTTATACATAGAAACAGCATAGTTCTGCAATGAAGATTAATGATTGGATCGCCATTTCTGGTTGAAAATTAAATGAAATTATAAATCTAAACAAGGTATTTGTGGCAAATAACGTGGGAAAATTCCAGCTTCCAATTCAATGGGAAAACCGAGGCGACAAGTAAGTTTAATTCATTCAAGTAATTTGTAATATATTAAATGATGGATTACTCAGGATCATTGTTTTGGCAATATACAGGATTTTTTTTATTAGTTTTTTCCATTTTTTCAGTAAAAAAATGCGTTTTCACCCATAAATCTTCGATACAACTTCATTGTTTGTTTAGCTTCTTCCTTATTTTTTCATGTTGTCATCAACATTTGTTCGTGCAGTGTAAATGGGCAAAATGCAAACGGAACAACACAAAATAGACGAACCTCTGCTCGGAGTGTTTTCGTTACCGACTAAGGTAACCGCTTAAGCGTCAGTTTGTTGGTAAGGAACAGAACCAAAAACTAAGCATTATGTAGTGCGAAAAAGGGAGATGCGTTGATATTTTTCAAATTCTAATTATAAAGTGAAAAAGAGAGCACAAGAGTAATGCTGGATTCAGAACCATGCTCAAAGAAATGAACTTTGAATGAACAGCTGTGTCGCATAGTACAATTTATAAATATCGTAAATGTAAAAAAATCACACATAGAAAAATGAGGTAAAGGTTTTTGTCTAATTGTTTATTATAAATCAAGGCCAATTGAAAAATCAAAACTCCATAATAAATTTTCGGATATAATTCAATGAACTAATTATAATTAGTTATTCAAATCTGGAGATAATTTTATTCATATTATAATATACTTTTTCTCACAAGTCGTTCATTGTTCACACTATAACGTAAGAAGTACATGATAATATAATGACAGATAAAAGAAGGCAGAATTATAGAAATGATTCTACATAGCAGCCTTTTGCCTTTCCAAAGCAGAAATTTTATGCTATACAAAATCATTAATCATACCGCAGTTTATTAAAACTCCTTATATAGTAAAGAGGAAGTTATACTTGCTAGAAATTTTAGCATTCCTTGAACAATTCTTAATATTCATTTAGCTTATTGGTTAGCAGTTTGTGCTAATCAATTTTGTTTTTCGATTCTGAGAAATCATTTTAGCAGAAATTTCATAAATTGCTATCTCGCTTTACAAATATGTTTGCCAATTTTCGTAAAGAAAATTCTAAAACGCCATGATAACACTGCCATTGAGTGCAAGATCAGAAATGAACTTTTACCAATGATGAAGAGGAACCAATATGCCAACGCGAACATCTATTGGGATATTGCCAAATATGTAGTGCAACGTTGTTAGTCTGGAACATCTTGTTATATAACGTCTTTGGCAACGCTGAAATCGCAGGGATTAGGTCTCGCTTAAAATTGTTGTTTTTTTTGGTGTTAGCCTAAGTGATGTAAGATATCGAACGTAGCCTATGCGTACACTGTGGAATTTTGTATTTGAATTCAATACGTTTTCAAGCCATGAATTTGCAAAGATCGAATTAATCTAGGATGTCTATTCTGCGATCGATTTATTAATCGCGGATTCGGTATTTCAAATGATACCGAATTTTTGGGCATTCTTTAAATATTTGTTAAAGTTACAAGCGCCAAAATTATTGTTTACTTCAAATGTTATTTAACTAAAGGACTATCCAAAGATACATAAGACTAATGAAAAAGCATTAAATGCTATCATACTTTAACGAGACAGAAATTGTGACACATAGTATGAAGAAAAGAACAAGAAAAATTATGAAAAATAAATTAAAAAAGCAATTCATACCTGCTATCATTGATCATGCAAAAAACATTTTTAAGATTATGCTTAGATTATAGTTATATTTTCGATACACTTGCCGTTAATCGGCATTGGCCATAATTGTCGACGGACCATTATTTACTGCTTTCTATTTTTATGTGGCACGAATTCCATATTTTACTGATCTCATTTGTGCGTTTATAATACACCTCATGTAGGTAATAAATTCTTACTCAAGGTGCTACCCATAAAGTTTATGAACTCAATTTGTCGGATATGAAATCAAGGGCCGTTTTTTACAAACTGAGTGAAGACTCCAAATTATTAATAAATAATGCTAAAAAGCCACAAATTTAATAAATTGATTAGGTTTTCGAAATCCCGAAAATCCCGGGATTCGGATTCCATCTCTTTTCGAAAAATACCCGGATTTCGGGACGGAATTTATGCGGGTGACAGCCCTAATTTAAAACACTTTTAATGGGATTGCTAATTACGGTTGCCACCCTTGAGCCAAAAGTGATCTACCAAAATTTGGAGAATATTTTACCAAAACAAATAATACAAAATCTTAATTATCTATACAGAAATTTTGAAAAATTTTATTCTATAGAAATTTGCTAAAATTTTATTCTATATTAGAAAATTTTATCAAATTAATTTTTATAGAAACCACTAGCGTTGAACCCGGCCCGCCTTCGCGTGCGCCTTCCGAAGCATAGAAAGCAGAATCACTGATTCCCGTCCAATAAAATCGCGAAAAACCAAACGTTCACTAACATTTCGTTAAAATTGTTGGGACACGGAGAATATGCCTTTCCCGAACATACTCGTCTATACCAGAAAAGGATGCACCCATCTACCCTACTAACTTTGAAAAGTCTCTGACACAAGCCTGTGCAAAAAATCATAGAAATTATGTACCGAGTCACATTTACGCGACAAATCCTCTACTTTCAGTTGAAAAAAATCGCAATAAA
Organism: Haematobia irritans; assembly: GCA_003123925.1. Classification (NCBI taxonomy): domain Eukaryota; kingdom Metazoa; phylum Arthropoda; class Insecta; order Diptera; family Muscidae; genus Haematobia; species Haematobia irritans. Next base: position 12,658 of record PGFW01005100.1, read on the forward strand.
AGGGAACCCCTCCCCACTTCGCTCCACCACGATCAGATAAGAAAATCACATACCCTATATTAATTCACAAAACTACCCAAAAACGGCGCCTATAAAATCCAAGTAAACTCGACAAAGTTTATTTTTACTATTTCCCTTTCCCAAACAAAAAATCGAAAAAACCACGTACCTGTATTAATTCATGGTAGATTGAAGAAGGTTAAATTTTGCTCTATTTTTTGTAATGGCACCTGGACTTCCCCTGCTTAACCTTCTCTTGAAAATCCCAAGAAAATCTATAAACTTTCGTCAGTGTGGGCAAGTTAGAAGGTTCTCCCCTCTCCCAAATACCCAAAAAAAAGGTTACTATCATATTTCAATAACCTCCCAAGCTTTTGTAAATTGTCAAGAAAACTTGATCATTTTAATTTTTTTGTCCAGTTTTAGGAAGGAGGTTCCCTCTCCCCGATCAAAACTATCAAAAAGTTGATATAGCGTATCTCGTGTAGACTCCCAGTCCTGAAAATGTCACAGCCAAATAATTAAGCCTAATTTCAAAAAGCACGGTAAGGAGGGCCCCTCATGCGCGCGGCCAAATATCACAAAATCAGGTATCCAATATGAAGTTTCATTAACCTTTCCCCACGACCTCTTGTAAATTGTTTCAAAGCAAATTGGAAAGTTTAATTGTTCATCCTGTAATGCACTTAAGGAGAAAGCGGATGGTCTCCCTATGCCCTTTTATTTTTGCGCCGCAGCCAAATATTAAAAAATCAGAAACCTAATATAAATTTCAAACCTCACCCAGTTTTCCGTAAAATTTCAGTCGAGATTTTTAGTTTTTTTTCATGTACTTTAAAAAAAAGCCGGCCAAAATTGGCGAGCGTCTCCCTCCCCGAACAAAATATCGAAAATAAAAATTGCCGTTCTTGTCTAAGACGCCCCCCTTCTACCTTTTCATGGAAATTTCAAGCCAAAAATCGGATAAAATCCAATTTTCAAAAAATCGGGCAAGTTATGAACACATGAGAATTTTTAGTTTATTCACTGTAGTCTGTAAAAAAATAGCACGGACAAAGGCAGGTCCCCCACGCTCACCAAATATCAAAAAATAGTAGCGGATCGTCGAGATGCCAATGCCAACCATCACTGACAATTATCAAAGCAAAATCCGCGTCAACTTTGCGTCCAATTTTCAAAAAGTCGGTTCCCTCCGCGACCAGATATCAAACCATGAGCGTACCATATTTCACAACACGAGCCTCCCCATAACGATCTGAAAAAAGTTTCCAAGTAAATCGGTTCAGCCCGTTTCCGGCTTACCCGGACACATTACAAAACAAACAAAATAACAAACATACTTTGAATTTTAATATACTGAGTATATAGATTGTGTATCAAAATTTAATTTTATAAAAATTTTGTATAGAAATATTTATAAAATATTTTTAAAATTTCTGTTTCAAAAGAAAATTTTGTAATTCGTTATTCTGAGAAAATGTTGTCAAAATTTTTATTTCATACGAGAAATTTGTGTCAAAAATTTTAATTTCTATTAGAAAATTTTGTCAAAATTTTATTTCTAATAGAAAAGTCAATTTTTGTCTAAAAATTTTTTCATTTTCTTTAGGAAATTTTGTCACCGACTTTTAATTATTAATAGAAGAATTGTGTCCTTTTAGAAAATTTTGCAACATTTATTTCTAACTTGAAAATTTTATTTTATTTCTATTAGGACTTGTTATTTTGTGCAAGCATTTTAATATAAAAAATTGTAGTCCTTTAGAAAATTTTGGTCAAAATTATGTTCAAAGAAATTTTATTCTATTGAGAAAATTGTCAAAAATTTTATATCTTTAAAAATTTTTGTCAAAATTTTATATCTATAAAATATTATTTGCAGAAATTTTTTATTTCTATAGAAAATTTTGTCCAAATTTTATTTCTATAGAAAAAGTTTGCAAAATTTTTATTTCTATAGCAAAATTTTGGGTCAAACAAATTTTATTTCTATAAAAAATTGTTGTCAAAATTTTAAGTCTAATAAAATATTTTGTCAAAATTTATATCTATAAAATTATTTTGACGTCAAAATTCTATTTCTATAGAAAATTTTGTCAAAAATTTTATTTCTATAGAAAATTTTGTCAAAATTTTTATTTCAATAAGAAAATTGTTGTCAAAATTATATTTGCTTTAGGAAATTTCCCAACATGTTCTAATTATATTAGAAAATATTGTGTCCTTTAAGAAAATTTCGTTGTCAAAAATTTTATTTCTAAAACAAAATTTTATAAAATTTTATTTCTATAGGAAATTTTTATTTGTACAACATTTTATGTTAGTCAAATTTGCTCAAAATTATTTCTCTAGAGAAAATTATTATTTCTATAGAAAATTTTGTCAAAAATTTTATTTGCGTATAGAAAATTCATAAAAATTTATATCTATAGGAGAATTTTTATTGTCAACAATATTAATATATACAAAATTGTGCTCCTTTAGAAAATTTTGTCAAAAATTACTGTTTTCTAGAGAATATTTTTATTTCTATATAAAATTTTGTCAAATTCTATTTGTATAGAAAATTTCAGTAAAAATTTATTCTAATGAAATTTTTAATTACTATTGGAAAATTGCTATAAAAAATTTTATTTCTTTTAAAATTTTTTTTTTTTCAAAATTTTATTTCTGTAAAAAATTTGCCAAAATTTGTATTTCTCTAGAAAATTTTGTCAAAATTTTATTATTTACTATAGAAAATTGTGTCAAAATTTTATCTTTACTTCTATAAAAAAAATTTTGTCAAAAATTTTATATCCTATAGGAAAATTTTATCAAATCTTGAATTTTCTTAAAAATTTTGTTAAGATTTCACTTTTATAGAAAATTGACAAAATTTTATTTTCTATAAAAAAATTTTGTCAAAATTCTTAATTTCTGGTAGTAAAATTTTTCACCCGACAAGCTCATCCAACCCGCGCCAAGCCCCCGAGCAGCACCCGCGCTCAAGAATTACAAAAAGGAAAGACCGGCAAAAAAACATTGTTAATTAATATAGAAAATGCGTCTGAGAAAATTTTGTCAAAATTATGTTTGTAGACGAAAATTTTATTTCTATAAAAATTTTGTTCAAGAATTGTCTATTCTATGAGAATTTTGGGCTCAAGAATTTTATTTCTTTAGTAAAATCGTTCAGCCGTTTTCCGAGCTTACCCGGAAACATACAAAACAACAAATAAACAAACATACTTTGCAATTTTTATATACGCAGTAGTTATAGATTTTAATCAAAATTTAATTTCTATACAAAGAATTTGTCAAGATTTTATATTTATAAAAGTATTTTGTCAAATTCTTTATTTCTATAGAAAATTTTGGTTCAAAATTGTATTTCTAGAAAATGTTGTTCAAAATTGTTATTTCTATAGAAAAATTTTGTCAAAATTTTATTTCTTGATAGAAAATTTTTGTCAAAATTTTATTTCTATAAAAAAAATTTTGTCAAACATTTTATTTCTTTAGGAAATTTGTCACCATTTTAATATATACAAAATTGTGTTCCTTTAGAAAAAATTTGTCAAAACATTTATTCTCTACTGAAAATATTTATATTTATTTCATTAGGAACTTTTGATTTTGTTCACATTTTAATATAAAAAATTGTGTCCTTTAGAAAAATTTTGTCAAAATTATGTGGCAAAGAAAATTTTATTCTATAGAAAAAGTTGTCAATTTTTATATCTTTAAAATATTTTGTCAAAAATTTATATATCTAATAAAATAATTTGCCAAAATTTTATTTCTATAGAAAAATTGTCAAAATTTTATTTCTATTAGAAAATTTTGTCAAGAATTTTTATTTCTATAGAAAATTTTGTCAATAATTTATTTCTATAAAAAAATTGTGTCAAAATTTTATTCTATAGCAAAATTTTGTCAAAATTTTATATCTATAAAATATTTTGTCAAAATTTTATATCTATAAAATATTTTGTCAAAATTTTATTTCTATAGAAAATTTTGTCAAAATTTGTATCTATAGAAAATTTTGTCAAAATTTATATCTTTTAGGGAAAATTTTGACAACATTTTATTATATAGAAAATTGGTCCTTTAGAAAATTTTGTCAAAATTATTGTTTCTAGGAGAAAAATTTATTTCTATAGAAAATTTGTCAAAAATTTTATTTCTAAACTGAAAATTTAATAAAATTTTATTTCTTATAGCGAAATTTATTTTGCTCAACATTTTAATTATATACAAATTGCGTCCTTTAGAAAATTTTGACAAAATTATGTTTCTAGAGAATATTTTATTTCTATAGAAAATTTTGTTAAAATTTTATTTGTATAGAAAATTTCATAAAAATGTTATTTCTATATGAAATTTTATTACTTATTGAAATTGTATAAAAATTTTATTTTTAAATTTTCTTTTTCAAAATTTTATTTCTTAAATTTTTTTTTTTCAAAATTTTTATTTCTTTAAAAAAATTTTTGTCAAAATTTATTATCTGTCTAGAAAAATTTTGCCAAAATTTTATTCTCTAGAAAATTTTGTCAAAATTTTATATTCTATAGAAAATTTTTTCAATATTTTATTTCTTAAAAAAAATTTGTGGGCAAAATTTTATTCTTTTAGAGAAATTTTTATCAAAGTTTAACTTTTTTAAAAAATGTTGTTAATATTTACTTTTAGAAAATTTTCATTCTGTAGAATGCAAATCTTTTTTTCCTATAGAAATTTTTGGTCAACAATTTTAATTTCTTTATATTTTTGGTCAAAATTTATTTATGGGAATTTTTAGAAAAATTTGTGTCCTTAGAAAATTTTGTCAAAAATGTATGTTTGTAGGAAGAAAATTTTATTCTATAGAAAATTTGTCAACATTATTTCATATTGAAAATTTCATAAACAATTTTTATTTCTATACGGAAAATTTTATTGCCTATAGAAAATTTATATTCTTTAAAAAATTTTCTGTCAAAATTTTACTTTTCTGCTAGAAAATTTATGTCACAAATTTATTTCTTTTAGGAAATTTTGGTCAACATTTTAAATATAGAAATGTGTCGTCCTTTAGAAATTTTGTCAAAAGTATGTTTACTAGAGAAAATTTTTATTTCTATAAGAAAATTTTGTCAAAATTTATTTCTAACAAAATTTTATAAAATTTTCTTTCTTTAAATTTTCTATTTAAATTTTTTATGGGTTTTCAAAAAATTATTTCTTAATTTTTTTTTTCAAAATTATTATTTCCTTTAAAAATTTTGTCAAAATTTTTATTTTCTGTAGAAATTTTGCCAAAATTGTTATTTGATCTCTAAGAAAATTTTGTCAAAAATTTATTTCTATAGAAAAGTTTTGTCAAATTTTATTTTATTTCTATTAAAAAAAAATTTGTCAAATTTATATCTATAGGGGAAATGTTTTATCAAAATTTATTTTTTTAAAAAATTTTGTTAAGATTTCACTTATTATAGAAAATTTGTGACAAATTTTTATTCTATAAAAAATTTTGTTCAAAATTATGTTCTTTAGTAAATTTTGGTCAACATTTTTATTATTATAGAAAATCTGTGTCTTTAGAAAATTTTGCTTCAAAAAATGTTTGTTTAGAGAAATTTACTTTCTATAGAAAATTTTAGTCAACATTTATTTCTATAAAAATTTCATAAAATTTATATTTCATATACGAAATTTATTGCTATAGAAAATTTTATTTCTTTAAAAAATTTGTTCAAAATTTTATGTTCTGTAGAAAAATTTTGTCAAATTTTAATTTCTCTTAAAAATTTTATTCAAAACTTATATCTATATGAAAAAATTTTTTGCTCAACATTATTTTCTAATAGAAAATTTTGTTCAAAATTTTATGCTATAAGAAAATTTATAAAACATTTATTTGCAATTAAAAAAATTTGTCAAATATTTGTATTCCTTAGAAAACTTTTGCCAAATTTTATTGCTATTAGAAAAATTTTATAAAAATTTTATTTCAATAGAAAAATTTTATCAAAATTGCTAGTTCTGTAAAAAATTTTGTCAAAATTTTATTTCTAATAAGAAAATGTTTCGTCAAAATTTGTGGTTCTATAAAAAAATTGCTCAAAATTTTATTGAAAATTTTCTCAAGTTTTATTTCTATTAGAAAATTTGTAATAAGTGAATTCTATGCAAAATTCTTGCTCAAACTTTGTATTTTCTATAAAAAATCATGATCAACATTTATATTTCTAAAGGAAATTTTTCAAAAAATCTATTTCTCATGTTTGCAAAATCTTCAAAAACCAGCAATCTGAAAAAAAAATCGAATTTTGAAAAAATTTTTCCTCCTGCCTATATATTCGCTTAGAATAAAAATGCCTTTCCGGAATTAAAAAAACTTATGGATGAAACTTTATGGTAAAATATTCATTTTATTCACATACTCTCGTAGAAAATTCATACTAAACATAAAGTAAGCTATTAACCATGAACTGGCCTTGGAAGACAGCGTCAGTCGTGATATATATTCTGGAAAGTAAATTAGAAATAATATAAAAACTAAAATTTTCTGATGATTTTGTAAGATTATAGAGTAACACAATATACAGAGTGTTTAAAATTTATGTAAATCTCTTAATTTCTTCTACCTGAGTTTCCTTACTGTATCATTTGTGCATATCCTCAGATTATCTTTCAGACCGGTTTACTTGCCATCAATTTCAAAAATGAAATATTTTCTTCCTTCATGGTGGAGTTAGTAGTGACGAAGGAATGCTATGAAAAATGTATTTAACTATTTTTCTAAATGTTTTTTAAAAAACTGGTTGAATGTAAGCCAGTGCAGTATACTTGGAACGAGTCTACCGCTACCACATTCCAATATTTTAGATTATAGTAAAGAAAATTAAAAAATGTAAACGAATATGAATCGCTTTACAATTGATCATGAGGTATCGTTAGTAATCTAGGTGGTGGCAATTGGTTTACCAAATAAGCTTATAGTAACCCTAATAAGAATGTTCTTACATTTTCAATTTAAAAAAAAATGTCCAATAAATATCTAACTCAATGATATGAATTGATTGTCTTTGCCATTTGTTTGCATAGGAATGTTGAAGTTCTTTTTGTGCTTTATCTGAAATGGAGTTTGTTTTTTTTCTTGTAATGATCCATTACAAATTCTCCTACTTTTCCTACTTACGATGCAATGGTTATGATCTGTGTTCCAATCTTCGCCCAACAATATTTTTGGCCCACACATCGATATTCACCAAAAATCTTTGGCTTCATTGGTATTACGACCCAAACGCATTACAATTTTGAAAACATTATTGCAGGGAGACCCGTCTTTCCATAGGGAACCACCTGAACTGATTCTTTATCCTTGAGCCAATATTACACTGAGGTAGGATGTGATTCGAGATACCATTCCAAAAGTACCTTTTTGGACTCAACCCACAGTAGGATGGTTCATATAAACGGGGTCCCAAATCTGTGGGAGGGCGACTGTGCGAAAATAGTAAAAAGCAGCCATACTTATTTTCTAATAATCATTCATATCCGAAGATCTCTATAAACTTACAATTTACTATTACCGATATTCGTTTGCTAACCGTTGGTGGTACCCCATTGGATGCTATACAAAAATATGCTCCCATAGTATCTCTTGTTACCAAAGGCAATGATAAATTTTGACCTTCCGTACTATAGATATGTCGCCCATTCTCCACATACAGCGGCAAATCTTTTTCTCTTCTCCAGGTTATAGTAGGGGCGGGAAGTCCATTGGCTGTACATATCAGACTTATATTTTGACCAATTTCCACTATCATATCGTTGCTGGTTTGAAAATCGATTATATCGGGCGGGACCACAACATCCAAATATCCTACTTGACTTTTCATAGGATCTGTATTGATTTGACACATATACCAACCACGATCCGACTCTTGAACATCACGTATACGCAATTGCCATATGCGATGTTCCGTATGACTTATACTTATGCGATGATTTTTGGTGATGACATGATTTTGTATACTCAAAATTGTTTGTGTATCCACACGAAGCCAGGCCATCTGAAAGGGGAATGGAGATTTAAAAGAACTTCCGGACCATGATATTGACCGCTTGCGGTTTACCTTAAATGCCACCAGATCGTGCACCACACATGTCAATATTGCATCGCGTCCAACAGGAACTGTAACATTGTGTATGGGACCACTGAATTTTGGATCCGCTGAAAAAAAAGAAATACAATTTTCTATAGAAATAAAAGTTTGACAAAAT
>PGFW01005104.1:810-13097 GCA_003123925.1 Haematobia irritans
AACATACAGTTTCACATTTGTTGTCTTATAATTGAAAACATAAATATTATTTGTGATTGTATTCTTGTCTTCAATTTAAAAAATTTGTGAATCAATTGAATTATTTTTTTAAAACTCCAATTAAAATTTTAATTGAAAATTTTCGTGAAATTTTTTTGTGTGTATAACTTATTGTAAGTTAGGGACTCAAGTTCCATCTCAAATTTCATTGGCCCTCAGTCTAGTTTAATTCTAGATTCAAGTATTAATATTTAATACATTTTAATACATTCCACAACACAGAAAAAATTTCCACGAAAATTTTACCAATTAAAATCTTAATTGAGTTTTAAGCAAAATGATTACAATTAAAAATTTAATTGATACCACAAATTATTTAATTGAAACAAAATCAATCACACAAATTGAATATGATATCAGTTAATTTCTTAATTTGGATCAATTAATTTTTAATTGACTGTCAATTAATTTTTTAAATTGATATTATCATCATTTATGTGGATTGAAGAACATTTCAATTAAAAATTAATGGATCTAATTAATTTATTCGTGATTGAATCAAGAATTTGCTTTTATTATTTGTGAACCCCCTTATATGTTTGACTCCGTGGTGAAATTCTGAGCAGACCCTAGCCATTTCCATCCGGTTCCGTCTTGTATGATTCAACGAAACGAAACTGTCCGCAACGAAACAGAGCTACCTGTCTATGGCACAAGGACCCTATTATGATTGTAGGTCGGATGGTATTGCGAAATTGTGCAATATCGGACTACCTTTTTGGCTGTGCGGAGGCTTTTTGTCGGAGAGAGAAAATTTGGGTATATAGTGTGGTAGAATCTATGCTCTCTAACGATTCAAGCAGCATCCAATATCCGCGTTCCCATCTTATACTATAGCTTTCCCCATATATCACAACCTATCCCTATTGAATTTGATTTCCGGAACTCTTTAGGAGGACTAACAGATCTGGCACTTAACGACCATTTTCACATTCACTCCAATACCCCATGCACTTTATTTTCTTTCTTTAATTAACAATTTCTTCAAGGTATCTAACTGGTATTGTGGCGATCTTAGGTAAAGCATTATCCTATCTATGCATACTAAAATGAATTTCTCAAAAAGAACTTCAATGGAACACTCGTTTTTTCTGACCTTAATCGAAAATGCGTAGCACACTTTTGTCGCTATACTTTAGCAAAACATCTAACCTGATATATGATGACCCGCCGGAAATATATATACCAATCAAATATTAAATATTATTCTTCCTAGAAACTTCTATTTCGTGGCAATGCACAAATCAATATCAAACACGCAATATTTTTGAGGGAATTTAATTTTTGCCAACATTTGAACCCAAACAGCCCTCTAAGGCGAAAACATCGATCATCCATCTAGCAGCAGTACTAGTTATTGAAAACCTTTTCATTTCATTATCGTCTGCATACTCCCCTCCATGCCACGAAATGAAATATACTAAATACAATGAATGAAACTTTCCGCCCAAATGAAACGTTTTATGTATTTCAAAATTATATCGAAAGTCCGAAAAAACATCAGCCCCATCCCAAACTCCAATATCCTAGCTAAGCCTCAATAAATGGGGAATGGGGGGAAAACTGTTTTACGATGGGGATGTGGCAATTTGTGTTCAAAAGTTATATCACATTACAAAATGCAAACAGTGATTTATTATTGAACTGAGGAGTCAAACCATAAAAGAAATTGGGAACATTCCTTTCAACCCAAATGATGATGATGATGATGATAGGGATACGTAACCTCAAAAATTTACACTTGCCCTAGGCCATTCAAGCATAACGATAACAATAGGAATGAAATTATTTATAGCAATATATTAGGGTGTTATTGTGAGATAGTCTAAGAATTCCCTTGTTTAATTCTTCTATGTGTGGATGATAGACTTCTTCATTCCAATCTGACCAAAACCGAACGATATCCCCAGATTTTGTGAATGATCGGAAACTGGTGTTATCCACACGTACGAAAAGACTGTTTTTCATATGTTTGGGTGTAAAAATTATATGTTTGCAATTCAAATTTTTTAACATATTATTTTTAAGGTGCACAGCAATAATTAATGTTCATAAACTAACATAAATATGTTTGGGATCATAATATATATTAAATATGTTAGACATATTATTTATGGGACATAAAATTGTTTAGAAATATAAATACTGCTTAGAATGCAAACATATTATTTAATTTAGAAATAGCCTATGAAACAATATATGTGTTTTAGAAAAGAAGGACCTCGAAGAGTAGGGGGGCGGGGGGGGGGGGGGGGGGGTGCTGCAAGTAAAAATATAGAAGTAACCAATTGGCACCCTTAAAAATATAATGCAGCGCGAAGAAAATGTTCATTAAATTTATATGCCTCTAAGGTGGAAACATAATTATGTTTGAACTAAATACAAACAATAATTTTATGTTTGACCAATCTTAGAAAATATTAGTATGCCTTGAAGCAAAATGTGTTGGGTTATATAATGTAACAGTACAATTTTTTTGAGTTGTGCATGGATGTTTGGTGGCCTCGGTTCACAAGCCGCAAATTTGTTGATAATGCGCTTTCGCTTTGTTAAGATAATAGGAGGATGGATAATTGGTTCATATTGGGGCTGGTAAAATTCAACACAGGTGACATTCTCCTCTATTCAACGAGATTCTGCCCGATTGTCTATGTTAGCTCAATGACAAGGGGTACCCGATTGCTGTAGTTCGAGTCCGAATTGGCGTTTTACGACTACGTGGTACCACTTAGAGTAGTCTTTGGACACTCAGGATAAATGTATCACCACGCATACTGCACAGGAGAAATAATACCAAAAAAAATATCATGGGAGGTGCGTCATTTATTCAGAGAGTTGTGATTGAGAACCCAGGAGGATCAAACATGGTACAATGTGTTATACAATGTCCATATCTTGGGTGTAAATTTGATATGTATGGCTAAGCCTCTGTTATAAAACTGCTGACAAAGGGGTACTGAATTGATTGAACCAACGAGCCGAAATATCAGTTGATTAAACTGCTAAGTATTTGCCTCTGCTTTCGAACGACAGAATCAAGGATCTAGTGATTAGACAGCCAATAAATGCAAACCGTTGTTCTTAAGTTCCTTGGAGCTACAATCAAAAAGGATCCAATGGTACAGTTTCAATCTTGAAAATTTTGGAAACAATCCCATTGTTTGGATGCTTTCCGTATTCGAAATGGCAGAGCCAAGAGTCTAAGAAATAAAATTGGCGTGGAACTAATTTTCTCATGAGCTGAAAATCTAATACATTGAAATCACGCAAGGCCCGCTGGCTTCCAGTTTATTGAACTACGCATTGCAAAGGATCGTTCCATGATTTAACAGCGTGCCGCAGTCACCGATCTGTTTGGAAGTATCAGTGATAAAAATTGCCATGCACGACAATAGTCCTAATAAAAACAAAACTGCGTGACTGGATGCCTTGTAAAAAATGAACACAAGCCACGCTTTACAATAATATACAAATTGAACGCATTGGTCTCAGAATTTCACATTGCGAACAGAAACATCCATTGATTGATACGTGAAGGTCAAAACTTCGGCGATTGTTCCAGCAGATCCAAAAGTGTCCAGTATTGTGAGCTTACGATTGTGAAACCCAGGGGCTAATCCTCTAGTAAACCTGGACGACAAAATAATCTTCCAAATGCAAGGTGGCCAAGGCATCTTACGCAATTGAACTTCGAGCCAAAACAGAAGGTCTTGCTCAGTTCTTGCAACTACAAACCCAATCCTATAATCTATAGGTTGAGCTACTGAATGTTGTGTATAAGCCAAATAAAAGTTATTTGTGTCCAAGTCATTGTTTGAAGCTTCCAGTAGTTAAACTGCAGACTGGCAAGAAGATTAAACTTACGTGGACGTCATCCAATATATAAAGCTGTAGTCCTAGAGCACTCTTTAAGATATCAAATGATCCATACTATACTATCATTTCCACGAATATTGTCAGATATGGAGAAAGACTCGAATTATCAGTGCTATCGTTGCATACCCAAGAGTCTCGACGATTATGAAGGTTTGGATGGAATTGTGGACCAAGGGTTTCAGGAATTTACATTGGTGGACCGAAATTTCATCTGATTGAATTCCTAGGCAAACAGCCCTCGACGATTTTAGCTTCCAGTCATAATCTCAATATTTCTCAGGGCTAATCCTCAACTAATATTAATGCTGACAAAACGGTTCAAAATTGATTGAATCCAGTGATGCGCAAATCCTAATTCGCTAGCTAGTTGAAGACCAGCTAAGTCCAGTGGAGTAATTGTGGATTCATGTTTAAGCGATTTATAAATTGCGGGTATAAAATCAATCATTGACTGAGCGTGAAGCCAAAGACTTATCGAGATTGAAGATCGCAGTTCCAAGAGGGTCGGTTTTGAGCTTCGATTGCGAAGTAGGTCAAAAGAGTCTGATAGTATTTAGAACTGCATGCGCTCGATATCAATATAATATATTGCAAGATAGAAGCGTATGTAATGAACTTGCGTCATTGATAATTAAAAAGTTTCTTACTGCTTTTGTATATAAAATGCTGTACCCAAGGGTTTTAGACGAAGACTTAAACATCACATAAAGAATAGGCTATAGCAGAGTCCAGAATAGCGTATTCTAGCCGTTCAACCTGGAGTTGAATGCGCTAAGCAGTAGAGCAACAGATATAGTTCCTTCAAATTATAGTTTAGGCGCATTTGCACTCTATAGGCTCGATCTCCAATAGGATACTACAACCCAATAATTATGCCATCGCACGCTATACTCACTTATTCCTTCTCACTCTCTGATCGTATCTTCAGGGTCGTGTGTCAGTTGTGTACATGGTTCTGTGCAGTTCTCGATACTCTTCATTCCACTATATTCTCGAAACGCAATCGACATGTATTAGCATGGGTTACTAGGTCGGCAGCGCATTCAGATATTCATCATCGAGACACCGTACGGAATTTTGGGTATAGGACTGCCCGGACAGTTATCGGGCAACATTCGCTTCTCTGCCATCTCAGATGTTGTGACATATGAATATTGACATTATTTACAGTTCGACAACCAAAACTTATTTGTTTTCATTTTTATATATCATATAACCATTCCGGCAAATGAACTTATTAACACTACAAAAAATATGTGTTCTCTCTCTCTGTGCCGGCGTGTATAGGGCATGAAAGATATTAATAGTATCGCCTAATTAGAAATGATACTATTTCTGTATTAAAGCTGACTCTTTATATCTCTCAACAACAACAATTTACTGTGAGGTAGAATTGAAAGGGGGTCGCTTATCATAATAAGATAGTTTATTCGGGACATTGAACACCGCAAAATGTGTATTTTCGTTTGGTACTAAAATGCGCGGACTAGGTATCGTCGATCGTAATTGAAGGTAATGATCGTCTATATTAGATTGGTATGTTAATATGTGTACTAGTTTGTTCCGGGTGTAGTATAACTGATAGAAGGAAATATTAAGGATTATACCGAAACTCTTTAACTAATATTCAGGTGTTCAACTAAATTATTTCTGTTTATTTGTGTCAGCCATCCAAGGGTACCATCACATATTATACATAAACTTTTCCGCGCTATAACATTATTTTATATCAAGGTAATAAGTTAAAAATTCGTATAGAATATTGAATAATAAGTGCCAGATATATGTATCTTCAGGTTCCTGGATTTTTCGAAGGGGGCATAATTTTGCGACGAATACTCAGCACATGTATCTATACTTAAACACACAATCCACGATATCTAGTTTCTTTCACACTTTCTTTAGCATATTACTTGAATTTATTTCTCGAAATGATACATCTTGGGTTTGTAGTTCTTAGCTACTACTTTGTGCGCTTCCAACAATGGGACTTCGGCTCGTAAGTTCATCAGTGAGATCTTTCGATTTGCAGTTTTTTGGTGTTTAATCGCTAAAACCCTTGGGTCTGCATTTTAAATGCTGAAGCTTTTAGAGTAGCTGCGCAGCATATTAATTCTTAGCCTCATGAAATTCCCATTTTTCGGCGCACTATGCTACGTTCAATATACGTTCATCAGAACTCTTTTTGACTCTCATATATCGTTAATAGCAGAAAAGCTCAGAAGAAGCTGAACACTCTGAAATAACTTCTTGGAACTGGAGACGTCTCAAATCTCCGTAGTCATTATTGCTCTACGTTTCGTTAGGATGCAGTCCTACAACGAATATAGACCGAATATCTATACCCGACGATAAATCGCTTAAAACCATTGATACAACTTATGAACTGTGCGGAATCATACTGTTGGGTATCGTCACATGCTACACAGACATAATGTTTATTTGGCTATGCGTGGTATTATTGTCACGATATGTTTTTGATCCGTTTTTTTTTTGTTTAGATCATGTTATATATTTAGTTGAGGTATGTCTACACCTGGATAATATTGAGAATCATAATTCATGTTACACGGGGACTATAATCAGTCGTAGGCTTTTGCCTAGACAAAAACAATATCAATGAAATTTCGGATCCTCCAAATTTGAAAACTGTTCTATACCATGAAAGACTATGGGGATTGCTACTCTAATTCCATCTCACATAACTCTATTCTCAACTCGGATTCGTAGCAGTACAGGTTGTGTGCTATTATCAACGATAGCAGTTGATAAGTTATTTTACGAGCTTATTCTCATATAGATTGACAGAAATTTCTGCGCGCATGAAATAAGTCATTCGAAAAGTGATTGGACTTATGTCGATCGCATATATGAGTTATCTTTGTAATAGAGTGTGCTACTAAGGTACTAATTGCTAATTGGATTTAAAATATTCCGCTCGCGCGCTCCGCGTGGCGCACACCCTAATATTTCGGTTATATGAGTCTGGCAGTTTTAACACTGAAGAGGTTCAAAACAGCCTGGATATCGATGAATGAGACACACTAAATGCGATTTCAATTACACGCACTTTGAATTTATTAGGGTTTTGTCATAGTTATAAATATAAACTGAGGCCAAGCACCTGCTGTTTTGGCTCGAAAGTTCAATTGCTAGGATCGCTTGCCCTGCTATTAAATTATACCTTGTCGGATCAGATTTATTCTGATGAGATTACGACCCTGTGGTTCCTTGCGACATATTGCGCTAACTTGACAAATACTGACTATATTTTTATAATGATGGATCTGTTGGCAAACAAACGACACTGAAAATATGTGATTTCCACGTTGTCAGATAAAGATCATTGGGAGGGGATTCTCGCTAGCCATACTCTAGGTCTCGCGCTGCAGTAGACCAGTAGGATCAAAGAATTATGTCTTATCTGCACAGATGTGCCTCTTATTCTTTTGCATCCTTGAGACAATGGTGGTATACATAGTGCGACAGCTACTCCTTCTATATATTTAAAGAGCGTATACCTGTAGTCCTTCGCAATGATGTGTCCTTCGCACTGTAAAATGTAATTCAAAAAAATGGGACTGTGTAGTCGAGGCCACGTCTGATTCTTAAAGCTAATCGTGGAAGTATCTCAAATCGTCACTTAGACGTCTCCTATCGTTTCATAATTCCTTAGAGAGCCTAAGAGGCACGCTTGCATTTTTATCATTAATGGTCAAGTAGAGATATTTGTTCAAGTCTCAAAGATCGCGGAAAGATTGTTCTCCCACCTGGATTTCTCATTAATAATATAGCAACATATAGAGCTGCTGCTCTTGATCAGGAAAACTGCAGGACCTAGCATATCCGAACAAGCGATGAGAGATATAGTATTCACTAATAGAGATATATATTCCATTATATAGCATTGTAACTTCGTCTCAGAAGAAGTGAGCGCTATCAACTTTGACATTTTCGTATGTAGCTCCATTAAGTACATCTCACAGAGTGGTTGCAATGTTTGCTAAGATCTCAGCACCATACTACTAGTGGAGAAGTTATCAACTTGCATCTGTGGATCAATCGATCACCGTCATGAGAGGCAAAGATTACTTGCAGTTTAATTCACTGATTTTTTCGGTCGTGATGTTCGACGAGGATCATTCAATTCAAGATGCACCTCTGAATATATTGATCAGTCTTAGCTTTCTATACTAGCCGAAACGGATTAGACATAGTACATAATATAAGAATTATTAACCCAAGTATGGACATGTTTAACTCCAATTAGTAGCATAGTTATTGTAATCTCCTGGGTTATCAATCAAACTTCTGAATAAACAGACGCACCTCCGCATGATAATTTTTTTTGGTATTTTATTCTCTCCTCAGTAATGCATGGTGCACATTTCTGAGTGACAAAGCTACTCTAAAGTGGTTACACAGTAGTGTAAAACGCCATTCGGACTCGACCTACATCCGGTACCCCTTGTCATTGAGCTAAATATGAATCGGGCAGATCTCGTTGATAAGAGAGAATGTCACCCTGTGGTGAAATTTTACCGGCCCCAATATGAACCATTATCCATCCTCTCTAATCATCTACAAAGGAAAGCGTATATCAATTCATATTTGCGGTGAACCGAGCACCAACATCATGCACACTCAAAATTGCTTCTGGTACACATATAACCAGAACAGGCATTTTGCTTCAAGCATATATATTTTCAGGATTGGTCAAACAAAATATTGTTTGTCATTGTTCAAACATATTATGTTTCACCTTAGGGCAAAAATTTAATGAAATTTCTCTATCGCGTCGCATATTATTTTTAAGGTGCGCAATGGTTTACTTCTATTATTTTACTTGTCAGCATACTCTCGAGGTCTCCTCTTCTAAACGCATATATCGTTTATAGGCTATTGTTAAATTACATACTATTCGTCTGTTGCATCTAGCGTAATTATAGTTACCAAACATTTTCATGTCCCAAACATAATATGTCTCTAACATATTAATATATAGTCCCAACATAATTATCGTTAGTTTATGAACATTATACATGCTTGCACCTTAAAAATACTATCCGTTAGAAAAAATTTGAATTGCAAAACATATAATTTTACACCACAAACATCAATGAAACATGTCGTTTTCGTACGTGTGGATAGCACCAGTTTCCGATCATTCAAACTGGATATCCGTTCGGTTTTTGTGAGGAATGAAGAAGTTCTCGATCCACAACATAGAGAGCAATTAACATGATCTTAGATCTCACACATAACACCAATATATTGTAAAATAATTTCATTCCTATTGTTATGTTATGCTTGAATGGCCAGGGAAGTAAAGTTTTTGAGGTAGGTCATCCCTATCATCATCATCATCATCATTTGTTGAATGGATGTTCCCAATTTTTTTGTTTTGCTCCTGTCAATAAATCACTGTTTGCATTTGTAATGTGATATAATTTTGAACAACAATTGCCCATCCCCATCGTAAAACAGTTTCCCCCCATCCCCATTTATTGAGGCTAGCTAGGATATTGGGTGTTGGGAGGGGTGTGTTTTTTTCGACTTCGATAAATTTTAAACTACATAAACGTTTTATATTGGGCGGAAAGTTTCATTCATTGTATTTAGTATTTCATTTCGTGGCATGAGGGGAGTATGAGACGAAATGAAATGAAAAGGTTTTCAATACTGCTACTGCTGCTGATGATGATGATGTTTTCGCTAGAGGGCTGTTTGGTGTTCAAATGGTTTGGCAAAATTTAAATTCCCTCAAAATATTTTTTGCGGTTTGATTTGATTTGTGCATTGCCCACGAAATAGAATTTCTAGAAATAATTTATATTTGATTGGTATTATTTCCGGGGGTCATTACATGTAGATGTTTTGTAAAGTAGCGACAAAGTGTGCTACGGCATTTGATTAAGGTCAGAAAAAACGAGTGTTCCATGAAGTTCTTTTTTGAGAAATTCATTTATGCATAGAAGGTAATGCTTTACACAAAGATCGCCACAACCAGTTAATACCCTTGAGAAATTTTAATTAACAGAAAATAAGTGCATGGGGTATTGAGTAAGTGAAAATGCGTTAAGTGCCATCTGTTTAGATCTCTAAGGAGTTCCGGAAATCAAATTCAGGGATAGGTTATATGGGACTATATATAAATGGGAACCGAATATGGATGTGGAATCGTAGAGACCATAGTTAACACCACGTACCAAATTTTCTCTCCGACAAAAGGCTCCGCAAGCCAAAAAAGTAGTCCGATATTGCACAATTTGCAATACCATCCGACCTACATCAATAATACGTCCTTGTGCCAAGTCGGTAGCTTGTTTCGTTCGGAAGTTTCGTTCTGATATCAACAGACGGCCGGATGGAAATGGCTAGTCGGCTCAGAATTTCACCACGAGTCAAAATATAAGGGGGTTCACACAAAAAAAAGAAATTCTGATTCAATCACGAAATTAATTGATCCAATTAATTTTTTAATTGAAATGTCTTCAATCACATAAATGATAATATCAATTAAAAAATTAATTGACAGTCAATTAAAAATTAATTGATCCAATTAAGAAATTAACTGATACTATTAATTTGTGTGATTGATTTTTGTTTCAATTAAAAAATTTGTGGGATCAATTAAATTTTTAATTGAATATTTCTTAAAACTCAATTAAGATTTTAATTGGAAAAATTTTCGTGAAATTTTTTTCTGTGTTGTGGAATGTATTAAAATGTATTAAAATTATAAACTTGAACTAGAATTAAACTAGACTGAGGCCAATGAAATTTGAGATGGAAACTGAGGCCACTTAAAATAAGTATACACACAAAAAAATTTCACGAAAATTTTTCCAATTAAAATTTTAATTGAGTTTTAAAAAATATTCAATTGATTCAACAAATTTTTTAATTGAAACAAGAATCAATCACAAAAATAATAGTATCAAATAATTTTTTAATTGAATCAATTAACTTTTTAATTGACCTTCAATTAATTTTTTAATTGATACTATCATTTCTGTGATTGAAGACATTTCAATTAAAAATTAATTGTCAATTAATGTGTCGTTTGTGTGAACCCCCTTATATTTTGACTCGTGGTGAAATTCTGAGCCGACCTAGCCATTTCCATCCGGCCGTCTGTTGATATCACGAACGAAACTTCCGAACGAAACAAGCTACCGACTTGGCACAAGGACCTATTATTGATGTAGGTCGGATGGTATTGCAAATTGTGCAATATCGGACTACTTTTTGGCTTGCGGAGCCTTTTGTCGGAGGAGAAAATTTGGTACGTGGTGTTAATCTATGGTCTCTACGATTCCACATCCATATCGGTTCCCATTTATATATAGTCCCCATATAAACCTATCCCTGAATTTGATTTCCGGAACTCCTTAGAGATCTAAACAGATGGCACTTAACGACCATTTTCACTTACTCAATACCCCATGCACTTTATTTTCTGTTAATTAAAATTTCTCAAGGGTATTAACTGGTTGTGGCGATCTTGTGTAAAGCATTACCTTCTATGCATAAATGAATTTCTCAAAAAAGAACTTCATGGAACACTCGTTTTTTCTGACCTTAATCAAATGCCGTAGCACACTTTGTCACCGCTTTACAAAACATCTACATGTAATGACCCCCGGAAATAATACCAATCAATATTAAATTATTTCCTAGAAATTCTATTTCGTGGCAATGCACAAATCAAATCAAACCGCAAAAAATATTTTGAGGGAATTTAAATTTTTGCCAACCATTTGAACACCAAACAGCCCTCTAGCGAAAACATCATCATCATCAGCAGCAGTAGCAGTATTGAAAACCTTTTCATTTCATTTCGTCTCATACTCCCCTCATGCCCACGAAATGAAATACTAAATACAATGAATGAAACTTTCCGCCCAATATAAAACGTTTATGTAGTTTAAAATTTATCGAAGTCGAAAAAAACACACCCCTCCCAACACCCAATATCCTAGCTAGCCTCAATAAATGGGGATGGGGGGAAAACTGTTTTACGATGGGGATGGGCAATTGTTGTTCAAAATTATATCACATTACAAATGCAAACAGTGATTTATTGACAGGAGCAAAACAAAAAAATTGGTCTGACTTGATTGAACCACGAGCCGAAATATCGGATTAAACTGCAAGTATGCTCCTGTTTCGAAACAGATGCAAGGATCTTAGTGATTAACAGCCAAAAACAACCTTGTTTCGTAGTTCTTGAGCTACAAATCCAAGATCTCATTGGTACAGTTCAACCATTGAAATCTTTGGAAACAATCCCATTGTTGGAGCTCCGTATTGAAATGCAGAGCCAAGAGTCTAAGAAATAAATTGCG